>LPNX010209732.1:33919-71902 GCA_001517045.1 Pseudotsuga menziesii | reverse complement strand
CCAAATACTAAAATAATATATATCCACATATCCAAATACATATATATACCAAATAGGAATAGCAAAGGACATATGTTTCCAGTTTGCAACATCCGAAAGATAGAGAATCGAAATCGCGAAGGCAACAAATTTATTTTAACAAAAACGTGAATCTCAAGTTTTCAATATTCGAAATATTGGAAATCGCGGAGACAACAAATAACTATAACAAAAACTAGAATTTCCGTTTTCAGATATCCGATTTTGGAAATCCGGTATCGTGTTTTGGAAATCGGAAATTGAAAATGCGAAAATCTTTTTTGATATTTATTTAAATTTAATTTAAGGAAAAAATAGTTGATCTAAAATTTGTATACATTAATTATTTCCTGATATAAATATATTTCATTAATTCGATTTTCGACATGTCAGATTCCATAAAATACTATGTTTTGGAATAAGGAACACCAATATTCCAATTTCTGATTTGCGGATTTTCGATTTTCGACATTTCGGATTCCAGATATTGTATGTGTTCAAATCAGGAACCGCGCATGTTTCGATTTTCGATTCCCCAAGATCTGATTTGCGACATTTCCTATCTCGAAAGTTTTGTAATTTCAAATAAAGAAATGTTGAAGATAGTATTTCTGACTTTCGACGTCAGGGTATTCGAAACCGAAAAACGTCGATTTTGAGGTTTTATTTTAACTGTTCATATTCTTTTCGCATAACTTATTTCTCCGCTAAGTCCATCCTTATTTTAAACTCAGTCTGCATTATGTTTAATCGCTGTGCCTCAAAATTTGGCGGAGATTTTTTTTCCTATAAATTGTTACAATTTGTGGAGACTGATGTTAGCCTACATATTTGTATGTTAAGAAAGAAACCCCTTTTACCTATGTATTTTTCAATTATCCAAATTACATATTTCATTACTCTAGTTGTTATTATTCATTAATCTATTTCATCACTCGGGTTTGTATCTATTTGAACTATAAACGTTTCGAAATTGCGTGAGGAAACCGCAAGTCGTCAAAAAATAAATTAAGAATCCAGAATCCGACATTTCCGTATTCGGAAATCTATGTCCTATGTTTTCCTATAAGGAACATCAATTGTTCCGATTTTCGATTCCCCAATTTCTGATTTGCCACATTTAGGATGCGGATTTTCGATTTCCGACATTTCAAAATTTGAAAATGCTATGTGTTCAAATAAAGAACCGCGCATGTACCGATTTCCTATTTTTGACATTTTGGATCTCGAAAGTTTTGTATTTTCAAATAAAGAAATGTTAAGTTCCTATTTTTGGTTTGCGACGCCCGATTATCAGAAACTGGAAAACTTCGATTTTGAGGCTTTATTTGGACTGTTCGTATTATTTTCGAATAACTTATTCCTCCACTAAGTCCATCCTTATTTTAAACTCACTTTGTGTTATTTTTGATTGCTCTGCCTCTAAATGTGCCGCAGATTGTGGCCTCAAAATTGGTACAATTCATCGAGATTGATGTTAGCATGCATATTTGTATTTTAAGAAAATAAACCCCTTTTACGTATGTATTTTTCAATTATCCAAACTTGGTTTCATTCTGTATATCTTCCTGGTCAAGAGGGTTCTTGACGATGCAAGCTTTAAACAAGAGTTTTTCACTGACCAGTACTAGAGAAGAATAACGAAAGACATCAGAAAAGTATAATTATTTCCTACTTAATAAGTTTCATAATGAGTGTCTTAGTTTCTGAGACAGTTTAGTCTAAGATGCAATTATTTCAAAATTTCTTGGATGTTTCTTGAAAAAAACAGAGTCTTTTACATCAACAAGTGATCAAATAAAAACAATACATTTATAGAGCAAAAAATGAGAATCTTCAACTACAATTTGCATAGTGAATGTAAGCTTTTGTCTATCAGTGTTTCCAATATCTATTGTAACATTTTGTAGGGTCATACCTTGGGCTTTATGAATTGTTAAACCTCATGCCATTTGAAGTGGTAGTTGCTTACTAGATGCCCTTGTTATAAGAGATATTGGAACATAAGTAGGATTCAAAGCATCCCATAAGGGTCCTTTATAATAGAGGAATTCAACAATAACAAAAGATGTTAAGCTAGGAGGTTGTTCATTGGAGTTGTAGACAATATCAATGACAATCTCAAAGTGCTTGAAACTTGTATTTGGTATTTGATAATTTGATTATCAATTTATCGAACATCTATATATCTATATATCAAAAACCAAAAACCAAAATAATATGTACCTACAAATGTGAATACATATATATAAGGAGATATGTTTCCCGTTTCCGATATGCGAAATTTGAACAAAAACTTGATGCTCTTGTTTCCGATATCCAAAATATTAGAAATCGAAAATTGCAGATACGTGAAATTCCCTTAACAAAAACTCGAATTTGCTGTTTCCAAGATTCGATTTCGGAAATTGGGTATTGTGTTTTGGAAATTGGAAATTGGAAATGTGAAATTTTTATTTTAATATTTATATAAAGTTCATTTAAGGAAATAAGAGTCGATCTAAATTTTTTATACGTTAACTATTTCCTGATATATAATAACAGCTGTAGTTAATAATTTTCACAGTGAGTGTCTTAGTTTCCTGAGACAGTTTAGTCTAAAAGGCAATTATTTCAAAATTTCTTGGATGTTTCTTGAAAGAAAAACATATCTCTTACATTAACAAGTGATCAAATAAAAACAATACATTTATAGAGAAAACAATGAGAAGCTTCAACCGCAATTTGTTTTTAAAGGCTTTGAAGCAAGTAAGCTTTCCTCTTGTTTCCTACGTTGGACAAATGGATTGTCTTGCATTCGAGAGTATCAGGAAAAAGAGAAAGGTGGAGAAATGCAAAGGCATGAAAGATATGTAACTCTTGTGATGCAAGTTTTGTTTCCAAGGAGTTTTTTCCTATTAGGAGATAAAGACCAATAACGAGCAGCTTCAAGTAGGGTTAGATGTTCAAGAGCAAGTGGTCTTTGCATGTATGCAAATATGAAGCGAGGTTGGGGGGGGGGTGGAGGGGTGTTATTAGTGCCATTAGAAACACGACGGAAAACACTTTGACCTATATTCAACGAAAATAAGTGATATGATTTCATTATTATTATTATTTTTATTATTTTTTTGATTGAAATAGTGAACATTCAGTGAAAAGAAGTGAAAAAAATTAGTTAATTAGTTAATTTCTGGCTATATGTTCATGAAAAATGTAAATAGCATGAATTAATAGTGCAGTAAATGATAAAGTCAGAATTGGAGAGAAAATGCAGGCTATTGCAGGAAGGAAATTTTTCTCAACTCTGGAGGGGCGCAGCCGGGTTCAAGGATGGAGAACGTTTTGTATATTAAACCAAATCGTCCAAAGTTCTGTTGTTATTACTTATACAAAACAAATTGTAGAATCAGAGTTAGGTTTATTTACAGTTAATATCTACAGAATAAATTTTACAACAATTCCATTTTTACATTATTATCTATTTTGTAAAATTAAATTGTTTTTAAAAAACTCTTATATTCACAAAAGTATTTCAGATAAGCCACACATATTTTACAATGTCTTAAAATTGGAGATTATGGTTGTCAATACACCTGAAGAAATAGTTGTTAATACCTCTAAATAAGGAACACGAGATAATGGAGGGGTGTTATTAGTGCCATTAGAAACACGATAGAAGACACTTTGACTGACATTCAACGAAAAGAAGTGATATGATTTCATTATTATTATTATTTTTATTTTTTTGTTGACTAAAATAGTGAACATTCAGCGAAAAGAAGTGAAAAAAATTAGTTAATAAAAATAATAATGATTCCAATAAGGAACACCCTATGTTCCAATTTTCGATTTCCGACATTTCAGATTCCGAAAATCCTATGTTTTCCAATAAGGATCACCCTATGTTCCGATTTCCTATTTCGCGATTTCCAATTATTGGCATTTTTGAATCTCGGAAGTTTTGTAAATAAAATCATGAAGTTTTATTTTGGAGTTGTTATTGTAAAATCCGTTAAATCCTATGTTTTTTATTAATATGTTTCGTTTTTTGTTTTGTTTTGACAGTTTTTTTTATTAATTATTGAATTTGTTTTTTTTATTAATTGTTAAATTAATACAAGTTCAATTTTATTTAAACTTATATTTACATTGCTAATAGTTTTTTTTAAAATATAAATATTTTAACTAAATACAATTAATTTTTCAAAATTTAATAATTTATATATTTTTATAAATTTTCTTTGAATTTATGGCTATATGTTCATGAAAAATGTAAATAGCATGAATTAATAGTGCACTAAATAATATTTCGTATTGTGGAAATCCTATTATTAAAAAAACCAAATGATATTTTGGATTCCAGAAATCCTATGTTTTCCAATAAGGAACACCCTATGTTCCGATTTCATATTACCCGATTTCCGATTTCCGACATTTCGGATTCTAGAAATCCTATGTTTTCCAATAAGGAACACCCTATGTTCCGATTTCCGATTCCCCAATTTTTGATATTAGGCATTTCAGATCTCGGAAGTTTTGTCTTTTCAAATAAAATTCGGAAGTTTTGTTTTGGAGTTGTTATTGTAAAATTCGTTAAATCCTATGTTTTTTATTAATATGATTCATTTTTTTGTTTGTTAATAGTGCAGTAAATGATAAAGCTAGAATTGGAGAGAAATTGTAGGCTATTGCAGGAAGGAAAATTTTCTCACCTCTGGAGGGGCGCAACCGGGTTCAGGGATGGAGAATGTTTTGTATATTAAACCAAATCGTCCAAAGTTCTGTTGTTATTACTTATACAAAACAAATTGTAGAATCAGAGTTAGGTTTATTTACAATTAATATATACAGAATAAATTTTACAACAATTCCATTTTCACATTATTATCTATTTTGTAAAATTAAATTGTTTTTAAAAAACTCTTATATTTACAAAAGTATTTTAGATAAGCCACACATATTTTACAATGTCTTAAAATTGGAGATTATAGTTGTTAATACACCTGAAAAAATAGTTGTTAATACCGCTAAATAAGGAATACGAGATAATGTAGCACTGATATTAACATGTGGAATCCAAGGTGAAATCTCTGCTGAGACAAGAGGCGATGAAGCTAATGCAACTGGGTTGACTTGTACATCCTTGTAGTATGGGTCGTTTGTCATTTTGTATTGAAGGGAAACAAGAACACGTGTTCGACAACAAGGATGTCAAGTTCTGATATTAAATGGGGCAGGTATTTGGCAATATTGGAAATGTCTTGGGAGAAGCAAATAGTATGTCCATAATATTTATATTGACCACCATGAGCATGCGTAACTTCTAAGATTGTGTTAGCATGACAAATGAGCATTTCTTCAACTTGTGTAAGTACTGCAAAGACAGGTGGTTGGATGCCTGGGTCCATATTGTTTTCAAATGAAAAGAGATGGCTTTTTCGTTCTAGAATACAACGAGAACAAGTGTATGCATCATGGATTTTTTTTGTTACAATACCATGGTAACTTTCTTTGCAAATAATGCAGACATGTAAATCAACCAGTTGATCCATTTTTTTACGAAATTGTTGATGTGCATCATCAAGGCAGGTGTTCGGTGGATTTAGCATAGCTGGTGGAACTGAAGGTCTGTTTGAAGGTTCGGGGAGAGAAACTGGAGAAGACATCTCCACAGGTAGCTAAGCAACTCTGTAAAGAAGACATTGTTTCTTGTTGTTTTTGTCTCTGTTCTGTGCATATACAACTGTTCTTCGTGCATTGGCTTGTTCATTGTCATGAGTTGGCATAATTCCTACAAGAAAACCGTAGAGTTGTTAAAGAATTAGAAGCTTTGATTGGTGGAAGGGACACATTTCTATATGTATTAACTGCAAAGTATATCAATATAGAGCAGAAGACAAAAAAAATGTTATCTGATTGCATGTTGGGAACTAAGAATGTTCTTGGAAAATAATATTGATGGAATAAATCCTTTTTTTTTCTAGGTTCTATCTTGATAATCATAACAAAGCAACAATATAGAAGAACAAAATGTAGTATGAAAAATGATATATAACAAAAAAGTTAGTTTTTGTTTTGTACAAAAGAATGAAAACCTGTGCTAAGAAATAAGAGAAGAAAGTTGTTAATTCAAAAAATAAATAGAATAGCAAATTAGTATTGTATTCAAAAGTAATCATATAGGTTGTGTTAGTGCTAGAAATTGTTCCTAGACTACCACAAGAACAAGCTAACACAATCTTAAAAAGGAATAGAATAAAATTGTTTTTTTAGGGTTTTGGTTTAAAACTTCATATGCAAGGAGGTAATAAACATCCACAGGCTAATACATAACTGAATCATGCACAAGTTAGATAAATTGGGGATTAAACACATCCCAATAAGCCATAAACATTACACATGAAATACTAATTCCACCCACAGGCTACAAGCATTTACATGAATAAAACCTTTAAACAAGAAATGAAATTGCAGACTGAGCAATCAACCAGATCAGAAATGAAACAGCATGACAGGTAAAAAGGATTATCAGTTTATATATAATCAATAACATTAATCCACTTACATAAGAGTTATAAGTGCTAGCTTGAGATATCAAAGCTCCAAAAGCCTTTCCTTGAGTGAAAATTCCAACCCTTGCAGTGTATGTTTGTCTTCCTTTTATCATTACAAAGGTAAAGTAGTTCCATAACTACCTTCTAGGTCGAAATTTGAAACAGTTACATCAATTAGCTACATGATAACTCAAAATATTTAAAGATAATTAACCCAAAAATAGCAAATCGGATTTGGGAAATTTGGCGAGTTTCTGAAAATTTGGGTCTCAAAGACGCCTTCATATCTCTCGATCCGGGACACACGTGAAAAAAATAAGAGAGGTTTTTTTTAAATGAGTCTATTATGAACAAAAACCTCTCTTGGGTTTTAAAAATTCACCTTCAATTGATCGGAATACGTGTTGAAAATTTGTGACTAAAACAGGAAATTATTAAATAATTCAAACCCTGAAAATAGACCACAAAGATGAATTCGAATTTCTCAAATGATAATAGCTGTTGCAAAACTGAGAGAGGTTTTTGTGAATGAGTTCATTATGGACAAAAACCTCTTTTGGTTTTCCAAAATTTGTTTCCATCACCTCGTAATATGCTCCCTATGATAATGACAAAAACAGGAAAACAGAGCTGCTACAGGAATCTCCTCATGAAAATATTTGACAAAGGACTAAAAAATGAGGGTTAGATTATAAAGAAAAACTTGGAATAAACTTTTATTATAAGTTTTTGAAAGCTTAAAGATATACATATTAACTAATACGCCCAAAAGACAAACCTTAAAACTAAAATAATGAAATAATTCAAACATTAAAAGCTTTAAATCAAACAAAAATGACTGATTGTAAAAAATTCTTAAAATCAACATAAAATGTAAAATCATTTTAAACCAATGGTTGAAAATTAGGACAAAAAGAATAGATAAACTAATAACAAGATCTAGTTATAACATTTGGCTCTTGCTGCGGGATGAAGTCCTCCTTGTGAGGCTTCAAGAACCTGTAGACATTGTGCCTTATTCATTGGGTGATGGAGTCATTTACCAAATCTCTGCAAATTTCTCAAACTCTGAACACATACCTCTGAAATGACAAATTACTGCTACAAACCAGCATATTGAAAAGAATCTACATGTTCGTATAGCGAGCTTATTATGCTATTTACTCCTACTTCTAATCGGAGGAAACAACCTAATCAAGTGTAATCATACTTCCAGTGAAGCCAAAAAACCCTTTGATTGAGAATCATAATTCCATGCATGCTACTGTTTGAGAAGACCCACAAAATATGTGATAAATGAAATAAAGGGTCTGTAGGTGGCTCATACTTATGACTGGAAATAGGAAGTATGCCAAAAGTTGGAGCATTAGAAACCTTTGAAAAATACAACTCCATCCAAGAAGCCACGGGATCATGAAACTCGTGCAAAATTATTCCTTCATTCTGTTCAAAAAGAATGGATTGCAAATGGGTGTCCTCAATTCTCAATACTCCATGAGATAATGCAATAACAGAAAAATATATAAAATATTTGACTCTGTTGAGCTCATCCTGTTTATATCTTCCACTAACCCAATATGACTGATTTCTGAAGAGTGCTGCTTATCTAATACGGATTGAAAGAATGGTTGTAGTATTTCTTTATATCCATAAAAAAATGGCATTTTTTCATAATGGTTTTGAGCAACAAATTTATCATGGCCATGGATATTAGACACATCTAATATTACATTCAAAGTATCTATAGTCTGGTTGCTATCAATTTGTGAGTCAAAGCAATTCATAATTTTTTCTTGTTTAGTAAAAAGTTTGGAATATAATTCACTTACAATCGGTTTCTGCTGATAATGAAATTTTCAATTTAAAACTTCAATGTCTTCATTATATTCATCATAAAGTGAAGCATTTTCTTCCTCTCCATTGCTATTCTTTTTAAACTTTGGCTCAAGAATGGAAACCAAGGGCTCTTCAAATTGCTTATTGACCTTTAAATAAAACCCTTGACCAAAACTTGAACAAATAAAATTCTGAAAGTGACCATAAGTCAAGAATGGAAGCTTATTTCTTATATCAATAGTAAGAGGTTGAAGAGCAGCAACTTCTTCTTCATAACATGATAATCTCATAGCAGGAGCTAGGAAATTTCTACTATAATCCACTGAAAGTATATTATCATCTAAAAAGTCAGCAAATTGATATGAAGAATCAACACAAGCGTCATTTATATCCTTGTTCATACGAAAATCTGAAAATGATGAAGAAAACTGTCTTAAATATGAATGATACCTATGTTCTTCTTCCTGTTCATAAGCTTGAATATCTTCAACATGAGCCTGATCTTGAAGCATTTTGCAAGCTCGGATGTTCTCCTCCAGTCCTTTTGCATCCTCAAACAATTGTCTTAAAGATGATGATTTCCTTTCTAGCGAGAAAAAGACAAGATCTGAATGTTGAGCCATAACATAATATACCATAACAAGTTTTTCCGAAGGTCTGATCTCCGTAGGCATACTGATATAAAAACTTTGAAACCTCCAATTAAATTTAGTAATTGGCTCATCATTCTCCCTTTTCAAACTATAAAATTCAGAAAGAAATTGATCATAAGATTTATTCTTACCCCAATACTTCAAAAATACATCATGTAACCCAATTGAAACAACTTTTAAATTTCGGAACCGAAACCCATCATCTCCAGCAAATGATTTCGAAAATAACCTCATGACAACATCCTCATGCATGATTTCAAAATTATCAATGAAATTATGAAAAGATCCTAAATGCTTCTTTGTTGTAATATGGTATTTTCCAGTAAAATGGGGAAGATATTCAACAAAGTAGGAAGGGTAAGGATGTAAGAGAGATGGCAACCTAAGAGGTTTAAACATCTTCTGTATGAGTCTACACTGAAAATATGTGAGTTGAAAATGAGTCTCAACAAATTGTTCGCAAGTTTCGGTAGTGATGGTAGAAGGTAATGGATCATTTTTATTCTCTACAAGATGACCTAAATAATAAGGTTCAATAGATATGGGTATATGTATATCATGTTGCACATGTATTTCAAATGAAGGAATAGGATCAACATCAATAAAACAAGAAGAATGCAGACTTTCTTCTTCCAAAGAGGGATATGTACCTGAAGGTTTATGATCATCGAAATAGACAAAACAAAAAATAATTCTTTTGACATGCAATGAGAAAGACAGGAAATAAATGATGAATAATAACAAAACCTCATGGAGGAAAGTAACAAGTTGATACCCAGTCTTTCGATTTGTCTTCTTCATTTTCATGTCAACAAAATTCTCCTTGTAGTGGAATCTTTAATCATGGGGTCACCAGATGATTGCAGTCTATCTCTATGTCCTTCTCTTGTCTGCCATCAAGAGTCAGATCTATGTCATGGTGGTTCTTCCTGGGGAAAATGATCTTGATTTTCGTCCCTGGCAACGGTGCCAAATATGTTAGTGCTAGAAATTGTTCCTAGACTACCATAAGAACAAGCTAACACAAACTCAAAAAGGAATAGAATAAAATTGGTTTTTTAGGGTTTTGGTTTAAAACTTCATAAGAAAGGAGGTAATAAACATTCACAAGCTAATACAGAACTGAATCATGCACAATTTAGATAAACTGGGGATCAAACACATCCCAATAAGCCATAAACATTACACATGAAATACTAATTCCACCCACAGGCTACAAGCATTTACATGAATAAAACCTTTAAACAAGAAATGAAATTGCAGATTGAGCAATCAACCAGATTAGAAATGAAACAGTATGATAGGTAAAAAGGCTTATCAGTTTATATATAATCTATAATAGTCATCCACTTACATAAGAGTTATAAGTGCTAGCTTGAGATATTAAAGCTCCAAAAGCCTCTCCTTGAGTGAAAATTCCAACCCTTGCAGTGTATGTTTGTCTTCCTTTTATCATTACAAAGGTAAAGTAGTTCCATAACTACCTTCTAGGTCAAAATTTGAAATAGGCACATCAATTAGCTACATGATAACTCAAAATCTTTAAAGACAATTAACCCAAAAATAACAAATCAGATTTGGGGAAATTTGGCGAATTTATGAAAATTTGGGTCTCAAAGATGCCTTCATATCTCTCGATCCGAGACACCTGTGCAAAAACTGAGGGATTCTTTTTTTAAATGAGTCTGTTATGAACAAAAACCTCTCTTGGTTTTTAAAAATTCACCTTCAATTGATCGGAATACGTGCTGAAAATTTGTGACTAAAACAAGAAATTATTTGAAATAATTCAAACCCTGAAAATAGGCCACAAAGATGAATTCGAATCTCTCAAACGATAACGACTGTTGCAAAACTGAGAGAGGTTTTTGTGAATGAGTCTGTTGTGGACAAAAATCTCTTTTTATTTTCCAAAATTCATTTCCATCACCTCGTAATATTCTCCCAATGATAATGACAAAAATAGGAAAAACAGAACTGCTAAAGGAATCTCCTCATGAAAATATTTGACAAAGGACTAAAAAATGAGGTTTTGATTATAAAGTAAAACTTGGAATAAACTTTTATTATAAGTTTTTGAAAGCTTACAGATATACATATTAACTAATAATTCCCAAACACAAACCTTAAGACTAAAATAATGAAATAATTCAACCATTAAAAGCATTAAATCCAACAAAAAATATTGATTGTCAAAAATTCTTAAAATCAACATAAAATGTAAAATCATTTTAAACCAACTATTGAAAATTATGAGAAAAAGAACAAATAAACTAAGAACAAGATCTAGTTATAACAGGTTGCATCAACAATTTAGGTAAATAATGTTAAGTGATAGCTTGTAGAGTGAAAGTATCAGATTGCAAAATAGAAGTGCTATAAGGGAGTTAAAAAAAATACCCTGCTATGTTGAGCTATGAAATAAGGATTTAATAGATAATTGAAAACATTCATTACAGACAATAAAGAATATGAGAATATATCAGGTTGAAAAAAAGTATATATTTATGTATTCGGTGAAGTTGCCGATTATGTATTTTCAAAGAATATGAGAATATATCAAGTCGAAAAAACGTATATATTTATGTATCCAGTGAAGTTGTTGATTATGTATTTTTAACCATGACAATTACAACTTTTAGGTGCGCAATTCCACATAACGTATTACTTCTAACTGAAAGAGTAAGAAGTAATTGTTTGTTGCATATCCTTTGGACTTTTTCCACAATTGATGCTGATTCAATTGAGAGAAGACACAAGTATATTTCTGACTCTGGCCAAAACATTCATATAGACAATAAAGAATATGCTTATGTATCAGGTGGAACAAACCTATATATTTATGTATCCAGTGAAGTTGCTGATTATGTATTTTCAACCATCATAATTACAACTTTTAGGCATGCAATTCTATAGAACGTCTTTGTTCTAACTGAAAGAGTAAGAAGTAATTGTTTCTTGTAGATCCTTTGGACTATTTTAACAATTGATGTTGATTCAGTTGAGAGAAGACATGGGTATTTTGCTGAGAAGACACAAGTATTTTGCTGAGATGCCCATGAGTTGGTTTGCAACATCATCAAAAGCTATCACACCATGAAGATATCTAGTTACATCTTCCAAGTCAATCTTTAGTATGTATCGGTAGTCGCATTCAAGAAACTCTCCATCACATTTACTACAATGCCAAATGTCTGGAACTTTGTCGGCAATCTTTTTCATGCATTGTATACCATCAACAAAAAGAGGGCATGCAAGGAAATGAAAGTCATCCATGTTAACATTTGTGATGGTTGCAACAAGAGAATACCAATCAACTTGTTCAGATGCTTAAGGAGTTTGTAGCTCATTGATGGTAATGATTTTACGAGCACCATAACGAGAGGCACTGAATTTGCGTCTCAAAGAGGGTGATGCTGAATGAAATCCATTGTCATGAAACCATTTCTGCAGAACTGAAGTTTGTTCAATATTTGGGTTTATAAATATAGTAGAATTGGAGATAGTGCCAACAGTTTTTCCATTAAAATCTGTAACACGATCGCTTTTGATTGCTACCACTAGAGGAGCAGGTAAACCGCGAAGGTTGGCAAGCTCAGCTCCTTGGATTTGCCAATTCTCTCCCCAAAGTGTTATGTCAATACTATAGCCTGACATGTCACAGAGTCCAATGGTACACCTAACAGTTTCAACACTATCCCGTTTTCATATCGTGGATGTACGTGAAACTGAAATGACAAGTCCAACAAGCTCAACCATGGAATTTACTAGCATAGTTTGAATCTCCTTAATAGTTTTAAAGTTAAAGCAATATAAAGGTATTAAGGGGTATTCATCTAAGCATGGTTGGATGGTTGAGAAGGAACCTAGAAAAATCTCATTATGGCTTTTCAAATGGTTGAAAATTGGATTGGATGCTTTGAATGTGCCATTTGATACCATGTACACTATTCCTATTTGTATTTGGTCATACAAAGAGAGTGCCAATTCATTGAATGAAGATATATGTATTTCATCATGCGAAGCATTAACAAGGTCAAATCCAAATACTTTTCCAGACCCTTGTTGGTTACCATATTCATGTATGTTTGTCTTGACAGTAACTTGACCTTGAATGTTCCAAACTTTGCTATAAGAGGAGAGTGATGTGAATGGGATAGTTGATCCAGCGAAGCCAGGGTTCTCATTTATTGAGCTAATGTTGACTGGAATAGAGGAACTACTCTTCAAGGGAGAAGGTATAGGTAAGTGGTAAGGTGCAGGAAACTTCGTCCTAAAGTTGTGGTCAAAATAGTGAGGGAAAATCTCGACGCATAGTCTCTGTGTCCTCCCAGGTAGCAGATCTTGGGCTATACTTGTCCCACTGGACCTTAACTTGGTCCACGCGTCGACTAGAGAGCTGTTGAACCCTATGATCCAGTATACGTAATGGTTCGGCCGTGAAGGTTCCCTCGTCCGAGACCTGCAAGTCCTTCCAATGAATCTTGTGAGACTCATCTGCTATGTAATGTCGCAATACTGAAACATGAAATACATTATGAGTCCTATATAAGTGGGGTGGCAGTGCAAGATGATAAGCCACCGGTCTGATTCTTTCAAGAATCTCGAATGGCCCTATAAAGCGAGGTGACAACTTGGTCCCCTTTCCAAACCGAATGGTACTTTTATTCGGTTGGATGCGTATAAATATGTAATCCCCTACCTCATAACTTCTATCAGCTATGTGTGCATCAGCATAACTCTTTTGTCTATCCTGTGCTTCTTTAAGCTGCTTCCTGATCTGTACCACTTGCTCTTCCATCTCTTGAAGCAACTTAGGCCTGACTAAAACACGATACTCCAACCTGTCCCAACTGAGTGGAGTCCTGCAAGGTCTCCCATACAATGCCTGGTATGGAGGCATACCAATGGAGCTATGATGACTGTTGTTATATGCAAACTCTACTAGAGGAAGATATTTCTCCCACTGTGTCTACTGATCCATAACATACATCCTAAGCATGTCCTCCATCACCTGATTCACCCTCTTTGTCTGCCCATCTACCTCGGGATGATAAGCTGAGCTTAACTTTAGCTGGGTCCCTAATGTTGACTGCATGCTTGTCCAAAATCTGGAGGTAAACTTAGGGTCTCGGTCAGAAATTATCTTCTTTGGAACTCCATGAAGGCGTACAATTTAATTTATGAATATCCTTGCTACATCCGTCACATCATAAGTGTCTCACACAGGAATGAAGTGGGCACTTTTGGTCAGTTTGTCGACCACCACGAGTATAGCATTATGTCTCGAGGATGTGAGGGGCAATCCCACAACGAAGTCCATGGAAATGACTTCCCATTTAGTCTCAGGAATATCATGAGGCTGTAAGAGACCGGCTGGGTGTCGATGATCTGCCTTGACTTGCTGAAATTCTAGGCATTTTGAAACAAAATCAACTACATCACTCTTCATACCGGCCCAGAAGAAGAGCTTCTTCATGTCTGCATACATCTTCTTCACTCCAGGGTGCGCACAATAATGTGCCCTATGGGCCTCCCTAAGGATTGCTTCCCTGAGATCACCTTCTTTAGGGATATACATCCTCCCATGGTACTGCAGCAACCCATCTTCCTCAATATGGTACCCATAATTTTTCGACTCACACTTCTTCCCACTCTGAATATCAGAGGTTACCTTGATATACCAACCATCTCCCAAGAGTTGTTCGAGCACTTTCTCTTTCAAATCCACTCTCAAGGGAATTAAGGAGAGAATCCTCGGCCTTCGGCTTAGAGCGTCTGCCACCACATTCTCCTTTCCTTTGATATATGAGATACCAAAGTCATACTCATTCATGAACTCACTCCATCGTCATTGCCTAGCATTTAGATCCCTTTGTGTAAAAATATACTGCAAACTTTGATGATCTGTTTTAAGTGTGAAACTTCTGCCAACTAGTTAGTGTCTCCATAATTTTAGTGTCAGCATTACTGCTGCCAATTCTAGATCATGTGTGGCATATTGCTCCTCATGAGGCTTCAACTTACGAGATGCATAAGCTATTACCCCACCTTCCTGCATTAGAACTGCTCCTAACCCTTGCTTCGAGGCATCCGTACATACCATGAAGTCTTTATCCATGTCTGGTACTCGTAAGATTGGTGCACTCATAAGCAATCATTTTAATTCAGCAAAAGCGACATCACATTCATTGGTCCACTCATATCGGATTCCCTTTCGCTGCAAGGTGGTGATGGGTTTTGCAATCTTGGAGAATCCTTCCACAAATCTTCGGTAATACCTTGCTAATCCCATGAAGCTACGCACCTAATGCGCATTCTTTGGAATTGGCCAATCCTCGATGGCCTTCACCTTTTCTAGGTCCACTAAGATCCCTTCTCCTGAGATGATATGCCCTAAGTAGTGAATCTCCTTTTGGAAGAAAGAACACTTTGACAATTTACCAAATAGTTTATGTTCCTGTTATCTCCTAAAATAACCAGTCAGTTTTTCATTATTTTAGGTGATAGGTTTGAGTCCAAAAATGTATTTTAAATTTTTTTAGAGTCAATAAGGAGGTCCTCGTTCTTAGTGTTAAGTCAAAAATTTGATTCATTTGAGTCTTGGCTTCAAAATTAAAAAAAAAACAGGTTTCGGTAGCTAACTCTGTTTTGTAGAGGCCAGTTAGCTGCCGAAAAGGCTCAGTTTCGGCAGCTAAGAGGGTTAACTAGAATTATGTTAGCTACCGAAAACGATCTCATCAGCAAAATAAAAAGCTCGTGTTCGTACTCGACTTCACATCAAGCGAGCCTGTTTTTTGCCGCCGAAAAGAATATTGGAACGCATCTCATATGACCATCATGAGGTTTAGTGTTTGATAAGCTGCCGAAAGCAAGTCGTGAAGCACCCACATCATTTCATCTCTGACTGCACAGGGTTACACAGAAGCTCATGATGCATACTTCCATCTGAGAGTTATTCGCAAGCTGATCGCTTCATAATTTCACATGAGCTGGATGATATCATAAGTGATCACTTGCTGGGCTCATTCGAATGGGCATCTTATTTCTCAAACGTTGTGAGCAGATCCAAAGTCCCTGGTTTTGTCAGGTTATCACGCAGTTGAAGTTCCTGTTCCATTCAGGTGTTTTTCATCAAAGTAGAGCATCGATCCAGGGGTATTCTCATCAGGACGAGATTCCAGCACGGTGTCTCTCTATTATCTGCTACAAAAAAAAATGCTCAGCTCATGGCAAAAACAAATCTGCCACTCAGGACAGAGCTAGACGGGGTCTGGTATCTCGAGTCCCATCCACAAGTGGCTGAGTTTTTCAAGTCTGCAAACGTTTTTGACTACTGTGAGAGACTCACTAGCTTCAACCAGCCACTTGCTGAAGCATTTGCTCAGAGCTACAATGGGAGAACAGTGAAGTTTGGCAGAGAAGAGTTTCATGTGGATGAGGCAGCTATATCCGAATGTACAAGTCTCCCTAGGACAGGGCAGTGTTGGTTTAAAACCACTAAAGCCTCAGATATTGAATTCAGGTCATATCTCCTACTAGCCCATACAGAAATCATTTGGAGAAAGGATATTCCCATCACCTTTCTTGAACCTCAATGGCAGGCTCTTTTAAAAGCCATTTTCGTTTACATAACTTGTGAAGGCCGATATCACAGGGTGCTGCACTACCACTTCAAGCTGTTGAATCATTTCACAGGGAGGGAAAGAATAAATTTGCCATACTTCTTCCATAAGACCCTCACTAAGATGGCAAAGCAAGTCCAGGCTAAGCCAAGCAAGATAGCAAGCAAGATCTCTCACCAGGGTCTCATAACTTTGATGATCAAAGAGCTTTTGAAGAGGAGAAATGTGGAATGGAATTATTTCTTGTTTTGGCACGAGTTCCCCACAGAGTTTTCCAATGAAGAGGCAGCCGAGCAGAGTAAGGGCGAGAAGAGCATCACTCCCAAAACCAGCAAGAGAAAGAGGAGAGCCATCTCTCCCCAAGCCCAAATGGAATCCCCTTCCTCATCAAGCAAGAGGAGAAGGTCAAAGAGAAAGCTGGTTTTTGAACAAGCTGAAGGGACTCCTCAAGGGAAAAATCCACTAAACCTCCCCTACTCAGGATCTGAATCTGGAGATGAGGAAAAACAAGGAACAGAGCCGCCCATGGAAAGAGAGAAAAGTCAAGACCCTCCCTTGACTGATGTACCAGGTCCCGAACCCTCCACACCAGAGACCAATAAAATCAATAGGCTGCTACAGGAACTTTCCCATGCAAGACATAGTGAGAAGCAGGTTAAGTTGCACAACGCAGAGCTGATCGGTAGGAATATGGCACTGCATGATCGGAGCCAAGAAATCATCGAAAGACTCAAGAAAACAGTCGAGAGGAACGCAATGCTGATAAAAGAGAATGACAAGCTCTACCGCAATCTCAGGACGCTCAGGTTAAAGTTGAAAGAATTGGAGGGGACAGAAGTACAACCAGTAGCTACAGAAGCACCACCATCTGGTCTAGACGCGTTGGCTGAGGTGGCCACGATTCCTGAGGAGGTAACACCTATGGAAGCTCAGCAAAGACAGACTAAAAGATCGACTAGATCAAAGGGAGCAGCTTCAAAGAAGTCCTAGGGACTGATCACGGGCTTGCAGGAAAGCATCGTTTTGGTTTCATAAAATTTTGGATAGTTTTTCAGCTTTCGGCAGCTTAGGCGAGCCTCACAGAGCTCATTAGCTGCCGAAAGGACTGACTTTCGGCGGCTAAGACACGAAATCAACAGAAAAGTTAGCTGCCGAAAGCCTGTTTTTGCCAATTTTCTCTAATTTCGCCCAGATCTCAGTTTTGTGCGCTGAACTAGCAGAAAGCCGATCAGAATGAATGGATCATAAAGTATTTTATCAATATCTCAAGGGTTTTGAGCGAGTTTTGAATCAGTTGGGCACTTTTGGCTAAATTTCAAACCTTGTTTTGAGGAACAGCTCTATAATCAAGTTTATCGTGCACCAAACTCCAACCACCGAGCCTTGGGAGGCCAGCTGCTCTTCACAAACCACCGAGCTTTGAAAAGAGATCTTCATATCATCATTTCCTTGATTTTAGGGATCAGTCCCTATCTTTTTACATTTACTATCAGTTAAATGTTTTAGTTAACTCAACAGATCCATTCTTTTAGGATCTGAAAACTGTTTGTAAAGGCTTTAAAAGCCTAAGAACTCAGACTTGAAAGGGGTTCGATTTTGGATGTAGTAGTCTGCTATTGTACTCAGCTTTCTTATGCTAATACAGATCACAGTTTTCTTTTAGCTTTGGTGTCAGCTTTCCATTTTCCTTTCACTATTATCTGTGTTATCTAGCTTGTAATGGTTTCTTTTCCATTGTTTAGCTCATAGCCTGATGTTAGTTTCTTGAATGTCTCTTGAGCCCTACTCTGTACTGGTTTAGTTACATTCCTTTTCTTCATCCATTTTTAAAGTATTTGCTGATTAATCAACTCTTGAGAGCACTGTTTTATTTGTTTACCATGCTGAATGTCTGAATGCTATACTCGGATTGAGTCATCCCATTGATCCACCCCTTACAAAAACACAAAAAAAACATTGAATTCTTAAGTTACCAGGCATACCTAGCTTATAACCCTAGGTAGTTTCCTGGAGTGCTAACAAAATGGCACCGTTGCCGGGGAGCGAGTTGAGAAGCTGAACTTCCTGGGAGACGACACAGATCTATTCCTTGATGATAGATAAGGATTAGACACTTCACTGGTTATATATCTTCTATCAGGCGACTCCACAACATCATTTTGGCTCCAAAGAGATCCAGTACCAGAGCGAATCCACAAGGACCCCTGGTGTCTCTGGTATCAAATCCAAATCAGATTTTGAAGAAGGAGAAGAAAATCAAAGGTCAAGCTGTACAAGAAGGTAAATCTGATAACCCTTTGTCCCACTTTTTCAAACCTTTGGCTGCACCCTCCCCTAACTTTGTAAGCTCAACTGCTGTCACTTTCTCTGCTGTACCTAATACCACGGTCATCATGGCTGGGGGAGGGGGAGCAAATCTGACCCGAATGGAACAAATACTGGCTAACAGATATGCTCCACTGGTACTAGTACTTCCACTGTCTCAAATGCCTGTCGGGGACTACCAAAAGTATATGCCTAAATTCTTTGGACCAGGCAACTATACAGAAGAAGAGCACCTTGAAGCATTCTATGCTTATGCAGAAAATATCAACATCGAAGCTGAAGACGTTTGGATGAGAATTTTTGTCCAGAGCCTGGATGGAGAGGCCCGGAAATGGTTTAAAACACTGCCAGCTGCTTCTATAGGAGACATCACCGCTCTTGATGATGCCTTCTTGAAGTATTGGGGAGACAGAAAAGATTACCTGCATTACATTACTGAGTTTGGAAATCTCAAACGGAAAACGGGTGAGTCTATATCTGATTTCACCAAGAGGTTCATTAAGATGTATGAAAAGATCCCTGAGGTAGTCAAACCTTCCGAAACATCTGCTATGATCACATATTCCGGAGCCTTCGATTACCAATTCTGTTTGCTGCTCAGAGAGAGAGATTCTGAAACTCTTGTAGCCATGCAAGAGGCTGCCCTGAAAGTTGAATCGAATCTGTCATCTTCCGAGAAATTGAAAGCAAGTTCTGAGAGGAGGAAAAGGAGTGAGGAAGCCTCCTCTTCCTCCAATTCAAATCAGAAAGTTGATAAGTTGGCAAGAATGCTGGAAAATCTGACCTCTGAAATGGAAAAGATTAAGATCAGCAGCAAATCTCCTGACAGAGGGAGAAATCAAAATCAATTTGAGCATCCAAATAGGAATCAGAACCGAGCTGATTACCCAAACAGAAATTAGAATTGGAGAAGGAACCAACAGCAGGTCCAACTTTTGCAGAGAGAGAGGAATCCCGCTGATGATCAGAGAATCAGGGCTCCCTTCCAGAATGTAGTGCTTGATGAAGAAGATGAGGAGGAGGTTCAAGAACTTGAAGAGGACATTCACTATGTCGAGGCTGAGTACGAAGAGATCTACTTGACCGAAGCTGACTATGAAGGGTCATTGTTTGATCAGGAACTGAACCAGCTTTATGAAGATCAGGCCATGCTGCAAACTGATGAACCGACTGGATATAATCTGAGATCCAAAAAGAATGTTGGAAAACAAAATACTCCAGTTCCTCCGAAAAAGACTGCTGCCCCTGCAAAGCAGCCAGCCAAAGAAGTTCAGAAAACATCTCAGTCACAGCCCATGGTAAGAGCAAATCCCTTTGAATCTGAAAAAATTTCTTCTTCTTCTTTCAATTTACAAACAGAAATTCAAAAACTAAAAATCCCTGTACCTCTTATTGAACTCATGAAGAACGAAGCCTTCCGAAAGGATATTTGTAAAAGTCTTGATCACAAATCTGTCTCTTTTTCCTCTGACACCATAAACTTGTCTGATGATAAACCCAGCATTGTGCTAGGCCCGATGATTGAAGAACGAGATGAAAGCTGTCCCCCTTTTTATGTCTCTTTGAACATCCATGAAAAGACCTTGCACAATTGCCTCCTCGATTCAGGTGCTTCCCATAACCTGATGTCAAAAACCGTCATGCATGGACTAGGCTTAGAAATCACCCGCTCTTACCATGATTTGTTCTCCTTCGACTCCAGGAAGGTGAAATGCCTTGGGTTGATAAAAGACCTTGTTGTTTCTTTGTCCTCTACCCCGATGAAAACCATGGTTATGGATGTTGTTGTGGCTGATATCCCGCCCAAGTTTGGGTGTTTGCTGTCCAGATCATGGATGAAAAGACTAGGTGGAAACTTGCAAATGGACCTATCTTATGCCACTATCCCAGTCTTTTCCAGAGAAAACAAAAAACTATACCGTGAGTCTCAGCTTTCTTTCATCATCAGTGATGAAAAGAATCCCGCTAACCATCCCATTTATTCAGTAGACACGGGAATGGGCTCATGTATCCTGCAGGTGGATGACTCTTTACCAGAATCCTTGCCATTGAAAAAGCCTGTGGTCCAGCCTATTGACAGTGAGAAAGAGAATGGAGTGTGGACAATGTTCTTTGATGGAGCCTGTACCAAAGAGTCTGCCGGAGCAGGGGTTGTATTCATCTCTCCTTCGAAGGAGAAGACACAGCTGTCATTCAAGCTGAATTTCCAAGCAACAAACAATATTGCTGAGTACGAAGCCCTGCTGTTGGGGCTGAATTCAGCCAAAGAGATGCAGATTAAAAAACTACATGTCTTTGGGGATGCTGATCTGATTATTCAGTAGGTCAACAAATCATTTCAGGCAAAGCATGTGAGGCTCAAAGCCTACAGGGACGAGGTACTCGATATTATCCCTTCTTTCTCTGAATTCAAAATAGCACATGTACCTAGATTGATGAACGAAATGGCTGATTCTTTAGCTGTTTCAGCTTGTAATTTCATCCCTCCTCTGCCTCCTAAACTGTCATACGAGATTCAAGTAAAATATCGGCCTTCACTGCCTGATAATGTAGAATTTTGGAAGGTGTTTGAGGATGATGCAGAGCTGACCAGGTTTCTGAATGTTATAGATGAATTTGCTGACCTAGAAATTGATGAAGACAATCAGAATGAACAGGCTGCCAAAGAAAAAACTAGATTTAAAGGCAAAATCGGGGCACACAAAATAGTCCCGCTTTCCTCAAACAGAATCCCGAAGGGGCTGGTACCTTTGGAGAGACTTTTCGACAGCAATGATGTTGCTGTTAAGCTCGAGAAAAAAGAGAATGAATCTAATAGCTGTCCTCTGAACTTGGCCAACGAATCAGATCCAAAATATGTGAATTTGGCATCCCACTTGACAGAGCAGCAGAGATCCGAGTATGCTGGCCTCTTGAAAGAGTTCTCCGACATATTTGCATGGAAGTACTCTGATCTGAAAACTTATAACACAGAGATCATTCAGCATAGAATCCCACTGAAAAAGGATACTACTCCCTTCCGACAGAAGCTGAGATCATTCAACCCAATGTTGCTGCCCACAATGGAAAAGGAAATTAAAAAATTGCTTGAGGCAAAGATCATAATCCCGCTGAGATATTCCGATTGGATTGCCAATCTTGTCCCTGTGAGAAAGAAAAACGGTGAAATCAGACTCTGTGTCGATTTCAGAAACTTGAATAAGTGTTCTTGAAAGGACAATTACCCGCTGCCCAAGATGGAACATATTTTACAGAAAGTTTCCGGGGCAAGTGTCATGTCCTTCATCGACGGATTCTCGGGGTACAATCAGATTGCTGTCCACCCTGAGGACAGAGAAAAGACAGCCTTCACGACTCCATGGGGTACATTCATGTACCAAAAAATGCCCTTCGGTCTCATGAATGCTGGGGCTACTTTCCAGCGGGCAATGGATATTGCCTTTGTCGGAGAAAGGGATAAGTTTGTCCTTATTTACCTCGATGACATCACAGTGTTTTCTCACAGCCATTTAGATCATCTGCTGCATCTAAAGAAAGCTTTTGAGAAATGCCGAAAATATGGGATCTCATTAAATCCAAAGAAGTCATTTTTTGCATTGAAGGAAGGTAAACTACTCGGTCACATTGTTTCCGTAGAAGGGGTCAAGATTGATCCCAAGCGAGTGGAGGCAATCCAAAATCTGTCACTGCCTAGATCCAAGAAAGATGTCCAGTCTTTTCTTGGCACCATAAACTTCATCCGCAGATTTATTTCAAATTTTGCAGAGTTAACAAAGCACATTACCAGCATGTTGAAGAAAGATGCGGAAATTAGGTGGACTGAACAGGCGAAGGCTTCATTCTAGGATATCAAGAAAGCAATCACTTCAGCTCCGGTTCTAATCAGTCCACACTTTGACAAAGAATTTTTTATCTTCTCATTTGCTTCACGTGACACTATTGCAGCTGTCCTCTTACAGAAAAATGATGATGGACAGGAGCAGCCTGTTGCCTTTTTTAGCCGAGTATTCCGTGATGCTGAGCTCAAATACGAACCTTTGGAGAAGCAGGCATATGCATTGATCAAAGCCTTGAAGGCCTTCCGAATTTACATTCTCCAGGCTAAGGTAATCGCTTATGTCCCCTCTGGTTCAGTCAAAGATGTTTTGGTGCAGCCTGACATTGACGACAAAAGGAGTAAGTGGGTGGCAAAGCTGATCGAGTTCGACATAGAAATCAAACCTGTCAAGCTGGTTCGAGGGCAGGGACTCACTCGATTATTGGCTGAAGAAAATTGCAGAGCATTAAAGATTGATGAAGAGGAGAAAGGTACAGCAAATTTCCAATTTGAAATCTCAGCAAATCGGACAGGGGCAGATTTACAGGTAACCTCTTACATATCAGAGTGTGAATGGTACAGGGATATTGTTTTCTTTTTGCAAACTCTTTCTTTACCAGAGGGACTCACAAGAACACAGGGAAGAGCTCTTAAGCTTAAATCTACAAGATTCTGCATCAAATATAACTTGCTGTTTTGGAAGGACCCTTTAGGGGTGCTCCTGAGATGTGTGACAAAGGAGGAGGTTGTCAAAGTGATGACTGAATTTCACGACAGTATCTGTGGCGGAAATCACTACTGGAAGACAACTGTCCACAAGATACTGAGAGCGGGTTACTACTGGCCCTGTATATTTTCTGATGTGTCTGCCTTTGTGAAAGCATGCGACAAATGTCAAAGGTTCCAGGGAAAAGGGCAGCTGAAATCTCTACCGTTGAAGCCCATCACAGCTGTTGGTCCATTCCAGCAATGGGGCTTGGACTTCATCGGAGAGATACATCCTTCATCAAGTAATCAACACAAGTGGATATTGGTTGCCACAGATTATTTCACGAAATGGATTGAAGCCATTCCCACGAGGAATGCTAATCATAAGGTTATTATTGACTTTCTGTTTAGTAATATCTTTTCAAGGTTTGGCTGTCCCAGGAAGCTGATTGCAGACAATGCTCCTGCCTTTAATGACCGGCATTTGGTGAGTTTATGTGAAGAGATTGCGATCAAACTAGCTCACTCTACATCCTACTACCCGCAGGGCAATGGACTAGCTGAGTCCTCAAATAAAAGCCTGTCCCGTATAATCAAGAAGTTGCTGGAGGAAAACAAAAAGAGCTGGGACAGCAAACTGAAATTTGCTTTATGGGCGGATAGAGTCGCTATCAAGAAATCCATTGGTACATCTCCATTTAAATTAGTCTATGGCATTGAAGCCATATTCCCAGTCCAGCTGGCTTTACCGGTGGCTAGTTTTCTTCAAGAAGAGGACTCTGAGCCTGATGATCTCACTAGGAGAGTTTTTCAACTGGTGGAGTTGCATCAAGAGAGAGAGGAGCTGATTGAAAAGTCTGAAAGTCATCAAATGAAAATGAAGAAAAATTTTGACAGGAAAACAAAAGCAGGGATGTTCAAAACAAGTGATTCCGTCTTGAAGTGGGATGCAGCTAGGCAAAAGAAGGGACATCATGGTAAGTTTGATGCTTTATGGACTGGTCCATACGTTATAGCAGAGGTATGTCACAACAACACTTTTGTTCTTCATCATCTGGATGGAGATATTCTAGCAGGTGGCCCATTCAATGGGCGATTTTTGAAAATCTATGTCTCATAAAGGCCTCGGGTCTTTCTCATTGTAAAATATTCGTCTTTTCTTTCTGTTTAGAGTCAGTGTGTCAAATAAACTCCATGCCCAATGGGAGTACTAGACTAGGTGTCAGTTTTATTTCCAGGAAAGGCATTTGGTTCTGGGATTCTTCGGAACCTCACTGGGAGGATTCCATCCCCGAGTAGGAGCTAGATTCGATTTTGGATGTAGTAGTCTGCTATTGTACTCAGCTTTCTTATGCTAATACAGATCACAGGTTTCTTTCAGCTTTGGTGTCAACTTTCCATTTTCCTTTCACTATTATCTGTGTTATCTAGCTTTGAATGGTTTATTTTCCATTGTTTAGCTCATAGCCTGATGTTAGTTTCTTGAATGTCTCTTGAGCCCTACTCTGTACTGGTTTAGTTACATTCCTTTTCTTCATCCATTTTTAAAGTATTTGCTGATTAATCTACTCTTGAGAGCACTGTTTTATTTGTTTACCATGCTGAATGTCTGAATGCTATACTCGGATTGAGTCATCCCATTGATCCACCCCTTACAAAAACACAAAAAAACATTGAATTCTTAAGTTACCAGGCATATCTAGCTTATAACCCTAGGTAGTTTCCTGGAGTGCTAACAGTTCCCTTAAGCAAGTTAAGACTAACCGCAAGTGCTCCTCGTGCTCCTTCTCGTTCTTAGAATATATAAGAATGTCATCTAAGAATACCTAAACAAAGTGGTCCAAGTAATTCCGAAAGACACTATTCATGAGGCTCATGAATACTGCTGGAGCATTGGTCAAACCAAATGGTACTACTACGAACTCATAATGCCCAAATCGAGTTCGAAAAGTAGTCTTAGAAATGTCATTTCCATTAATCCTGAGCTGGTGATACCCCGACCGGAAATCAATCTTAGAGAAGACTGATGCGCCTTTCATTTGATCAAATAGGTCATCAATTCTTGGTATAGGATACATGTTCTTCACTGTGGCTTTTTGTTCAAATCCCTATAATCTATGCACAGTCGCAAAGATCCATCCTTCTTCTTAACAAAGATCACTGGTGCTCCCCATGGTGAGATACTAGGTCTAATTAGTCCCAAGTCTAGCAACTCTTTTAACTGGATCTGTAACTCTCGAAGCTTAGGGGTTGTCATTCTATAAGGAGTCTTTGAGATCGGATCCACACCGGGTTTCAGTTCGATCGTGAAATCAAGCTCTCGTTCTAGAGGTAGTTGTGGAAGTTCTTCTGGAAAGACTTCCTTGAACTCAGATAATACTGGGTAAGAATTCAAGGAAGGTCCTTTACTATCACTCACCGTCTCAACTACGAACAACTGACATCCTTGTCTTAAACACCTTTTAGATTTCACCGCGGAGATGAAGTGGAGGGATATTTTCCTCTTTCGACCCTGGATTTGAATTGCTCGACCCTCATCATCAAGGCACAAGACTTTCTTTGCATAGCATTCCATGAAAGCTCTATGGTCTTCTAACCAATCCATGCCGACAATGAGGTCATAGGTGCCCAAATTGGTGACATAAGCATCCATCTTAGTGGTGCATACTCCTAAGTCAACTTGACACCCCCTTACCTTAAGACCTACTGCCTGTTTAACCCTGAAGCCATCTCGACCGATTCAAAATCATCGTGCTCGCAGGCTGCCAACCCACATTTATCTAATGCATATGGTGAAATAAAACTATCTGTTGCACCAGGATCAAATAAAATTTTGAGTTTGACATTATTTACTTTACCAGTGGATTCTACTACGGTGGACTGATGTTCTGCCTGGTGGTTGTGAACAGCTACATGAATCCGATGAGTGTTATCAGAATTGCTCATGGATACTTTTCGTTCCTGCTGCCTGCTGCTGGTCTACCCTTTAGGACAATCCCACTGAAAATGAGGACCTCCACATCCCCAACAAGAGACATTAGGTGGTGCTTGCATGTTGCTGGGAGGAGTCCTCTGGGATGTGTTCCTTCCCCTAGATCCTCTAAAACCTCCTGATCATCTAAAGGAATTGCCCTACGTTCGTCCTTGGTTCCCATGGTTTGTTGACGAAACCTGCGATATTGAGTTAACTGAAGTGTTACCTCTCAGGGCGAACCGGTTACCATAAGGAGGAGGTCTGGATTGTCCTCCTCTGAAGTATGGTCGTGGGGCCTTCCCTGTAACATACTGATTGGATCCTATCAACTTGCTTCCTCCCTTTGCATCTGACATATCCTTAGCATAGCAAGCATAATCAACTGCCATGGCGACTGAAGATGGCTTCCACATCTGTACTGCATCCCTGATCTTGTAGTTGAGCCCATACACAAATCACTCCACCTGTTAATCATCCAAGTCCAAGTATGGGACATACTTTACCAGTTCCATGAATCTAGCTTCATACTCTTCCACTGTCATGTTTCCCTGTACCAAAGCATGAAAGGAACCCGCCTGTTGTTCCCTGTAATAAGCCGAAAGATACTTCATGTTGAACCTCTCCTTGAATAACTCCCACGAAACAGACAAAGGAGTAAGATGCAATTGTTTCTCGAGGTCTGACCAGCAATTTAGGGCATCTCCCTTTCGCTGGAAGATGGCCATTCTAGCCTTGGAACTTGAGGTATACTCATTTAGTGCGAAGCACCTCTTCATACCCTCGAGCCACACTTCGGCGTGCTTACCGGGTCGTCCTCCTGAGAACTCAGGAATTTTGATCTTCTACAGCTCTCTAGAAATATCCTGAAGCGATTCTTGTCTTGGGCCCTGTGCCCTTTCAGAGTTTTTTCGGCTCACCTGTATGGTTTCTACCTCTACGATCCTCTCCGACTGCCTGTTTAGTGTGGCCATGATGGTTTCCAAGGATCTTAGTATCACCCCCATCTCAGGATTGGAGGTTGTCCTTGGCGATGTTGGTGGTGGGGTCTGTGGTGGCGGTGAGGGTGGTTGACCTCGACCTCGCCCTCGACCTCGACCTTGACCTCTGCGTGTTTGAACCATGATAATTCCTGACATATTCAACAACATTATGCCATTATTATCTCAATCTAATAATAAAATTTTAGTTATGCAATGCTTATATTTATGCATAGAGACAAATTGTCAATATTTGCGTAAAACTTGCATAGTCACTTTCATTAAACGATTTCATCGTGGGTTTTAATCTATGCCCTAACGTTCAGCTCATAATGCCAGTCTCAACAGTGTCTTGTTTTTCTAAATTCACATCCATCTCGCCTCTTCGACTATCAGTCAAAGTCTCGGTAATGCCTTAAGTTTGATACTTGAGTTTCCAATAACATAGACTAACTTATGTTGCTTCTTTTCCATACTCCTCAATTACTTTAGTCTTCTTTTCTAATTCATGACAACTATTTCTCTTAAAATCTTATGTGGCTAACTTCAGCCTTCAATTTTCTTCTCTTTTTTTCTTTCTATTTTTCTTTTTATTTATTTATTGCACCCCAAATAAAATATGAATTTACTTAGGTAATGCAACCCCTCTACAAATTCACTAATGCAAAATCTCCTTGTTTTTATTTTTAGATCCTCTAATTATGGTGATATGCCATCTCTGATAGCTCAAGAATCCATTACGAAGCTACAACTTCGGCTTCAGCTTGCTTCTCCTTTACCTTTTTTAGGATTTCAACCTTGCTTACGCGTAGGCTCCAATTTATTTTTGGTTCTTACTTTTCTTTTCTTTCTTATTAAACAATTACTTTCTTAACATACAATGTTATTAATGGGATTGGACTAGTGAAATATATGGAAAAATAGACAACATCAAGCACTCATGAATTTTATTTTTATTTTTTTATAAGTATGAATTTTGTTATTATTATCATTTAATGAGAATGAATTAATATATAATATAAATATAAAATTTAATGATAAAAAAATATAATCCTTTTTACTCGATTTAAGTTTAAAATAAATATATATTATGATTTTAATATTAGAGTTAATATAAAAATTTTAAACGTGAAGCAAATTCTATAACTATCTTAAATCATTCCTTTGAGAGTTATCTAAAATCATTCCCTTTATTAATCATTAATTAGGTAATTAATACTATAATATTTAAAAAAAATAAAAAAAAAAAATTTATTTTATTTAGCTAGCATATGATGTAGGCTGCCCTACTTTACTCACGCGAAGGTATGGTGCATGTAAGCCACGCGGGAACATGCATGAGGCTCCCCCTATATGACCCTCACGTGCCGGTAACCCACGGACCCTCAGCTGAATGCGGATGGCTTTCAAAAAGGTGATACTCCTTCCACGTCGGCGTGCCAATATCTCATTTTTTTTTTCATGCGTTTCCAGATGGAGGAGCTCTGCAAGAGCCGAAATCCAAGAGCAAATCCATGAGGTTGAGGAGTCACCGAAATCCCAATCCAACCCTGTTGACAGGATATGTCAACGTATGAAGGTGCAATGAAACGCCCACCATCCAAATTGTAGTTTATGCATGGGATGCTTTGGAGATCTTAATTGGGTTACCTTCTTCACTCTTATTGATAATCGTTTCCATGAATGGCTTGCTGCTCTTGCCATACTCTTGAGGTAAAGATAAAATGCAAGCTTTCTAACGTTGGAAAGCCGCCTGTCCTTCCTTAACTCCTTGTCCTAACTCAGTTTATTCAGGGAGCTCTACTTCGACATGGTTTACATTTCCAACATGGTGGGTTATGTGATTGATGCGGGTTATGAGACTGTTCATCCCTCTCACACGTGACTGTATTTTTCCTCTCCTCGTGATCTCCTAGCGTGACTGTATTTTTTTTTCTCTCCGCGTGATCTCCCAGCGTGACTGTATGTATCCGCGTGACTGCATTCCACCAGTGTGACCCGTGTCTCCTTCACTGTGGCTGTTTGCATCAGTACCAGCGTGACCCCGTGTCTCCCTCTGCGTGACTGCGATTTCTTCTACTGCTCCACGTGACTATTCACTCGTCTCTGCTCCGCGTGACTGCTATGTAATGATTTGGGTAGCTGTGATTTAATTCTATATTCGTTGTTTTGTCTATAAGGTAGAAGGTCTGTACAACAATATTATAAACAACCCTACAGGCTGCTCTCTCAGGAGTCTGGCATGGATTGATGGATTGGTAAGTCCAGCAAATTCTGATCCAATTGTTTGTATTGCCTGGCACATAATTATTGTTTGAACAGAGTAATATTGTATCCTAGGGTAAATTTTGTGTTAATAAATATGATTCTTTAAGAGATTTGTGGAAGATCATCATTTTCTTCGATATATTGTCTGAAATTTCTGTCATCTTCGAGATTCGCGAAGCTGTATTTCTAGTTGTTATGCCTGAATGGATTGGTCTGTGGAAAGCGTAATAAAATGCTTGAAATTTATCTTTTGCAAGATAAGTTTCAAGTAAGCATCCAACCTTTGAATGATTCTTTAAATTAGGAAAATGCAAAGATTTTTTTTTTTATAGATAAAGATGGCCTTCTGGCAATTTCGAGTTTTAGGATAGAAAACAGGTTCTGTTCTTAATTTACAATTTATTTCAAGGCTTGCGCCTCTAATTTACGAAGTCCGGTTGCATATATTTGGTTTTGTGTAGTTCAACCAGAACTCTCCAGAGGGTTATGTCCCTCTATACAAATATCATAGATTTTTCCTACAAAACATTTATACAAATATCATAGATTTTTCGTACAAAACCATTTTCATGGTTATTGAATAGTGACAAATTACACTAATTGTAGATTGTTTTAGACATCATTCATACTTGTTATTTATCTGAGTATATACAAAATGCAAAGTTTTCATTTTGCTCTCTCTCTCGATACGCTAACTAACTCTATGTTTTGTTTGTACAGGTAAAGGTTTTTTTTTTGTTTTTTTTTGTTCTAGCTGTGAATAGGCCTGAAGGTCTTAGTGTTTGAGCCTTTGGCTCTGATACCATTCTGTAGTGCTCTGCTTGCCGGGCAGAGCACTAAGGTGCAGGATTTTTGATTTGCACATTTTCGATTTTCGACATTTTGGATTCCGGATATTGTATGTATTCTAATCAGAAATTGTGTGCATGTTTCGATTTCCGATTTCCGATATTTGGGATTCCGAAAATCCTATGTCCTATGTTTTCCATTAAGGACACCATATGTTCCGATTTTCGATTCCCCAAGATTCGATTTGTGACATTTCCGATCTTGAAAGTTTTGTATTTTCAAATGAAGAAATGTCGAAGATAGTATTTTTGACTTTCGACATCAGGGTATCCGAAACCGGAAAACCTCAATTTTGAGGTTTTATTTTAAATGTTTGTGTTCTTTTCGTATAACTTATTTCTCTGCTAAGTCCATCCTTATTTTAAACTCACTCTGTGTTATGTTTAATCGCTCTGCCTCAAAATTTGGCCTCTAAATTGTTACAATTTGTGGAGACTGATGTTAGCCTGCATATTTGTATGTTAAGAAAGAAACCCCTTTTACCTATGTATTTTTCAATATTCAAATTACATATTTCATTACTCTGGTTGTTGGTAGTCATTAACATATTTCATTACTCTGGTTTATATCTATTTGAACTATAGACGTTTCGAAATTGCGTGAGGAAACCGCAAGTCGTCAAGAAATAAATTAAGAATCAAGAATCCGACATTTCCGAATCCGGAAATCTATGTCCTATGTTTTCCAATAAGGAACACTAATTGTTCCAATTTTTGATTTGCCACATTTAGGATGCAGATTTTTTTATTTTCGACATTTCGGAATCCGAAAATGCCATGTGTTCAAATAAAGAACTGTGCATGTCCCGATTTCCTATTTCCGACATTTCGGATCTCAGAAGTTTTGTATTTTCAACTAAAGAAATGTCAAAGTTCCTATTTACGGTTTGCGACGCCCGGTTATTGGAAACTGGAAAACTTTGATTTTGAGGCTTTATTTTGAGTGTCTGTATTATTTACTCATAACTTATTCCTCTGCTAAGTCCATCCTTATTTTAAACTCACTCAGCGTTATGCTTGATCTCTCTGCCTCTAAATGTGTCGCAGATTGTGGCCTCAAAATTGGTACAATTCATGGAGACTGATGTTAGCGTGCATATTTGTATGTTAAGAAAAGAAACCTCTTTTACCAATGTATTTTTCAATTATCCAAACTTGGTTTCATTCTATATATCATCTTGGTCAAGAGGGTACTTGACGATGCAAGCTTTAAACAAGAGTTTTTCACTGACCAGTACTGGAGAAGAATAACGAAAGAGATATTAGAAAAGCTTTGTAGTGACCTTGCATCTTTAGGCTGAGTTTTTTACCTAAAACAAGTACATCATAAAACTAATACCTGCCATTTTATGTGACATAGCATGAGTATTGCACGATTATAAAGTTACATAACCAATACAAGTCAGAGCCCTTTTGCAACAGAGCAGGAGTAAGAGTCAATTAAAACACAACAACAATGTTTCACCATCCTAAGCAACATTTTCATTTAGCAAAAAAACTAATACCTATCATTTGAGCCAAAAAACTAATACATATCATTTGATTCATAGAGCAGGACACAACTAATACATGTCACAAATTTTTAGCAACAGAGCAAGAGTCACACTCAATTAAAATAGAGCAACGGTGTTTCACGATCTAATAAGCGGACTAAATGAATATTCAAAACAAGTAAGAAGAACTAAGGAATACCTGCAAATTTAACAAGTTGCGAAATCCTCTGATGGAAACTCTAAGTGTAAATGAAACGTAGCAAAATCAATATAAGCAAAACAAAATCAACCAGTATGAAATAATGGTTACCTGAAGGCGTGTTTATATGTGCAAAGCAAAGGCAGTGCAACACCAAATGCGGTAAATCAAGTATTGTAAAAATATCTTTTAGACCGTCATAAGATGAGAAAAAATAAAGATATAGCCCCATGTCTGAATCAAATGACAAATTTTCTTGCATTAATGGAGCAACAATGCATTGATGAAGCATTAATGTGAATGAAGGGACCTGGGAAAAGTTTATTTCATCAACTGAAGTACCTGTCAAACAAAACCACGAGCGAATTCACCTGAAGCTGAGCGCCTAAAGGCAGAAAAGCGCTGGAGAAAATGTTAGGCTAAACCTAAATAAACTGCTGAACTGAAACTTGCAAAATCTTAGCAAGGGCTATTCCGGATTGGGAGAAATGAACTGTAGTGAAGGACAATGAAAGCCTATAAAAAAGAAAAATTTCTAGAACTGGTGGTGGAGGAGTGTAGTGAAAACATGCAAGACACCTGTCGAAAAAAAAACGGTAAACACGAACTGGGAAGAAGGATCCGCGACTGAAAATCAATCCATTCAGTCCATCAATCCATTCACCCATAGTACCAGTCATATAAACACATGTGGTCTACGGGACAGTAGTTCCAGAATCGAGATTGCAAAATCAGGGACCCAACTGAAGTGCATTGAAAAAGAAAAAAATTGATCAGCATACATGCATGAAAAAAAAGGTAAGGACAATCAATCAATCATGCGTAGTAACAGTTGTAACAGGGGGGCATTTGGTCAGCACGGAAATGATGTCCTTTGAGTAGACATTTGATAGGGAAAAAGAGATATAAGACCTGTCAGACAACTATAGTCCATGCCGCCTTCTTCGTTATTTACAGGATCACGAGATATAACAAACCGGAATTTTAACCATGACGTGATGTGGAAAAAGCTGCCAATCACCAAGCGACACATGTCGAAATGTTAATGGCCATAGATATGAGGAATCTTTTGAGACTACGTCTCCATTGTGAAAACGCCTATGACGTAAGTATCTTTAATCAATATATACAACTTATAAAGCTCCCATACTTTGGGAATATAATACATATATAGGGATAATACTAAAACCCAACGAACACTATATATATCTCACAAAAATATAATGATATCTACTTTGTACTAATCAACTAATAAAACCCCAAAAAACAATATATATACCACATAAACATAAGAATATCTTTAACTAATATATACAACTTATAAAACTCCCCATACTTTTGGTATAATGCATATACACTATATATATATATATCTCACATTAACATAATAATAATATCTTTAACCAATATATATTTTTTTCCACTGAAAAATCTTTAACCAATATATACAAATTATAAAGCTCCCCAAGTTATGTCTTTAACCAATATATACGACTTATAAAGCTCCCCATATATCAATGAACATAGAAGATGCACCATGAATGTCCCATGGAACATCATAATAATATATAAGGTTGGGAGTGTTTTTTCATAGGAAGAAGGATTCACAAGATTGTGTGTGTCATTGAATGTATTTGACAAGGTCTTTCATAGTTAGAAGTATATTAGCTATGAATATTGTCAATGTACTCCTTAAGACGCATGTATTGTGAAGGTTTGTGATTTGAATTGTGACTTTCCTTCAGTGAATTTTTAGGGGCTCAAAGCATAAAAATATTTATTAAAAAAATACATCAAAGCATCAACCTCAACGAGGTTCCCCTATTCTATAATTTCCATGGAAGGTGATTTTTAAAACAAAAAAAAAACCATAAATATGGGTGTACCTTCTATGTTTTCATTCATACCTATGACAAGAAAGACATACAAGAAGATGCGGGTGAACACATCTATTATTTTGGAAAAGGGTTAGATGGTAGACCTAGATTAACAATATATTGCATGAAGACCTTTCTATAGGACCTATTTAAGAAATATTGTGATATGTGATGCATGTACTAATATGCAATGTGTGATCTTGCAATTATGTTTTGAATTCTACAATGTTGTTGTCATTTGCATTGGATGGAGGGTCATTAGGCATGGGCTTGTTTAAATCATGCCATTTGGTGTCTGTTATGCTAAGAGTAAAGAACGATTCCAGGAAATTGAGTTAAGTGATCATACAAGTGATATCACCCACATATTTGTTCCAAAAGCATATGTTGTCATGAAGAGATGTTCCCAATCACATAATTTTCTTTGAAATTTTCAAATCAAGCAAGTGTTGGATATGAAAACACATGTTTTAAATGGTTTCTTGCACATTTCCTTGAAAAATCTTTAACCAATATATACAAATTATAAAGCTCCCCAAGTTATGTCTTTAACCAATATATACAACTTATAAAGCTCCCCATACTTTGGGGGTATAATGCATATATGGGGCTAATAAATTTATTTACCATTACGAGAATCATTATAATGGGTTATTCTTAAATTTAATGGCATTTAAAAAGGCAATGTTTAAAATACTAGAGTAAAGTGTATTTAAAAGGCAATGTTGTATGGAGCTAATAATGTTTAAAATACTAGAGTAAAGTTTATTTAAAAGGCAAAGTTGTATAATGCATATACGGTGGTAATAAATTTATTTACCATTACGAGAATCATTATAATGGATTATTCTTAACTTTAATGGCATTTAAAAAGGCAATGTTTAAAATACTAGAGGGGGGTTTAAAAAGGCAGTGGATGCTACCGGTCTTTATGGGGGTTTGCTGTCCGCATGGAACCCTCTGAAGGCTAATTTTGAAGTTTTCAAATCGGTTGCTGGTATTATATTGCAGGGTAGGCTCATAAATGGCTTACAAGAGATTAATATACTAAATTGTTATGGGACTTATCATCATAGAATTCCTTTTTGGAGTCAAATTCGCGCAGCTGGTATATTGCAGAAATCTGGTTTAATTATTGGTGGTGATCTTAATTTTACTTTATCTGCTGGTGAGACTTGGGGTAGGGTGCGACTGGATCCGGATGCTGACTTTTTTTACAATCTTTTCCGGGATGAAGGTCTATCAGATGTTGTACCATCTGTCATCAGACCCACTTGGCAAAATGGTCGGGGTGGATTGGATGGTATTGGAAAGCGTTTAGATAGATTCATCATGGCTGAGGATATGCTGGAGCAGGTTCATTCTTATCGCTCGTGGGTCATTCAGTCAAAGATTTCTGACCATTTTCCTATTGTATTTCAGTGGGAAGTGGAAGGTGAACACATCCACTATCCATTTAAATTTAATGCGACTTGGCTGGCTATGGATAATTTTGACCAGTTTGTGAGATCGTTGTGGCAATCTCTGGTGGTGGATGTGGATATTTCTCCGATGCGGAGGCTGGTTATGAAACTTAGGCTCCTCAAAGCTGAGGTGAAGAAATGGGAAAAGATACAAAAGCAGCGTGACTCGGCGGTGTTGGTTGCTATTGAATCAGATATTGCTAATCTTATGATAGAATATACGGCTGGTATTAGCGATGAAGAGGCCAGTAATCAGTTGAAAAGCCTTACAGAGTCACAGCAATCCATACTGAAAAGGAAAGAGGAGACGGCTCACCAGAAAAGTAGAATTAATTGGATTGCGAGTGGTGACTCAAACACCAAATTTTACCATCAGTATGCAAATGCCAGAAGAATTCATAACCATATCTGGGATATTCTTGTGGAAGATGGGACTGTTTTATACAAACAGGGTGATCTTGAAGAAGAGGCTTATACATACTTCAATTCTGTTTTTAAGAAACAGGAAAACCTGTCTATTGTTGCTCAAATGGAACTTATTATGAAGTACCCGCGGATGTTTGGGGAACAGGAGGGGGAGAGACTCTTTACACCTGTCTCCTTGAGAGAGATTCTCTCCACTCTGAAAGAATTTGATCTCTCAAAGAGTCCTGGGCCAGATGGATGGACTGTTGAATTTTTCCTTCATTTTTATGATTTGGTGGGGCCTGATCTGCTTGCTATGGTGGAGGAATCTCGGTTACAGGGATATGTGTGTGGTTCTTTGAACTGTACCTTTGTGGATTTAATTCCTAAATCGGATAAGCCTAACTCATTTGCGGGTTATCGGCCGATCTCACTCTGCAATCTGATTTATAAGATTATCACTAAGATTATTGCCTCTCGTCTGAAGAAGGGACTGTCTTTGGGTATATCTGATGAACAATTCGATTTCCTTGAAAATCGACAAATAACGGATGCCATTGCCATTGCTCAAGAAACTATACACAGCATTAAGTTAAAGAATAAGAAAGCTCTGGTGTTGAAGTTGGATCTCATTAAAGCATATGATCGGGTGGACTGGGGTTTTATTCGACTGGTACTACTGCAGATTGGTATTCCCTTGCACACTACAAATTGGATTATGGGCTGCGTTAGTTCTGCCAACTACTCCATACTAGTTAATGGAAACCCCACACCTTTTTTCTCGGCATCCAGGGGTCTTCGACAGGGTTGCCCACTATCGCCTTTGTTATTTCTTCTTATTGTCGAAGGCTTCAGCAGGTTGATAAAGGAATTGTCTGAGCATGGAGAGATTGTGGGTATTGAGGTGGCAGCTGGTATTTTTATAACACACCTGTTATTTGTAGACGACATCCTTTTATTTGGCGGGAGCACTCTTTGCGAATGGCAGGCTATCAAAAATGCTCTTGATGTATTCTGTGATGCTTCGGGAATGAGCATTAGTCCAAGCAAGTCACATTTCTACCAGTCTAGGTTGGATCCTAATAAGTTGGAGGATCTGCACCTACTTTTTTCTGTTGATTATCTACCTCTTGATCATGGTTTCAGATACCTAGGATTCTTTTTGAAGCCAAATGACTATAGGATCAGGGACTGGTTTTGGTTGTTGAAGAGGATTGAGAAGCGCATAAATAATTGGGGACATCATTTTTTATCTATTGGTGGCAGACTCATATTGACTAAATCTGTACTCGAAAGCATTCCTGTATATTGGTTCTCCTTATCCTGGATTCCGAAAGCTATTCTTAATCTGATACAGAGTAGAATGACGAGATTCATTTGGTCTGGGTGCAGTGACAAGTCTTCCATTTGCTTGGCTAGATGGGAATTATTGACTAAGCCTAAAGACTGTGGTGGCTGGGGCCTTAAAGACATTGGAGAATTTGGTAAAGCACTCATTGCAAAAAATCTGTGGCGGTGTATATTTATTCCTGGCCTGTGGCAAAGGGTGATCTCTGCAAAATACTTTCGGGGCTGGCCGATTTCAGAGTGGATCAGATTGGTTGAGTATGATTTGAGGAACATCTCGAATATTTGGAGGGCACTTATGAGGGCGATGCCTATACTGAAACAGTGGTTGGCGTGGCGACCAGGAGATGGGTGGAGTATAAGGATTGGCAGAGACCCTATTCTGGGATTGAACGGAGATTACCGGCTTTCGAATCGACTATTGACACATCTGCTTGATAACATAATATATTATTTGGCACAGGCTGCAAAGAATATTGATGATGACTGTCTTACGGGATGGGTGAATGCACAGGATTTAAATCTTACTGGAATTATGGCTACTGAATGGAAAAATTATACTTACAAGCTTAGGAATACCGGTCTATGGTTACACCATTGTAAATATTCTTTGA
>LPNX010209732.1:0-33866 GCA_001517045.1 Pseudotsuga menziesii | reverse complement strand
CCTTTATTTTCAGGAATGAATATTCAACTCCTCTTCAGATTGTCAATAAGGTACAGCACTTATGGAATGAGGGGCCTATTCAGTACAAGAAGAAATCGTCACGTATTATTCAACAACCTACTTTTCAACATGACATTTCTATAGGCTACTTTGATGGGGCCTCTCAGGATGGTGGCTCCAGGTGTGGAGTAGGGGCTATACTCATTTCGCCTATACTGGGCAGATTTAACATAAAGTGGAACTGTGGTGTTGGTACCAACACTCGATCTGAATTATTGGCATTATGGAGTATTCTTCACTTTGCTAGATATTTGGGCATTGATTCAATACAAATTGCTGGTGACTCTCGGATTATTGTTGATTGGTTTAAAGGCTTTATACAATTGGAAGTGGTTCTCCTTACCTTTTGGATGGAACGTATTATGCAGCTGAAGAGTCATTTTGTGGAGATCAGCATTCAGCATATATATCGGGAGATTAATTATGATGCTGATCTATTATCTAAACAGGCTTTAGTGGGGCCGGTTGGACATTTTTTGGTGGCCCGTGGGGATGGACGTGATCCATCTGCATTTACCTTTTTTGGTTCTTTTTAGTGTTTTAGGCTTGTTTGAATGAATGCATAAGAATGCTATATCTTATGGTTCATGGGGGGCATTCAAATCATGTGGTGTATTATGAAATGTTATTTACATAATATGCCATGACTGGATACCCGATGGGTGCTGACACAGTCTTATGGGATCGGGGGTTATTGGATAGATTTCAGACACCTTTTGTATTGTAGGTGTTATTACCGATAGGGGCTTGTTTTGGACAGTTTGATAAATTTGTAAATACCTGGTGATACCTTATATATATATATCATATATATAAGATCTTTTTTTATGAAAAAAAAAGAGTAAAGTGTATTTAAAAGGTAATGTTGTATAATGTATATAGAGTAAAGTGTATTTAAAAGGTAATGTTGTATAATGTATATATGGCGCTAATAATGTTTAAAATACTATAGTAAATTTTATTATACCTGCCGAAAGGAGAGTATAAAGCAATCGTTTAGAAGTCAAACTTTATTGTCTTTCAGTTTTTTCCCTTTTAATAAAAACATTTTCTATAGTTTTTTAATGGTTTTCAAATATATTTATATTAAATTAAATATTTGAAAATCAAAAAATATTTTTTATAATTTTAAAATATAGTATTATTAATTTATGATTGGACGAAAGCAGTGACAAGACTAATTTACTTGATATGAGAGTTATTTGTCAGAATTTTAAAATATATTCAAATTTTAAAAATAAATATTATTATACTAATCCCACATAACAAAAGAGAGGTCCAATACCATTAAGTTTCATAAATGAAAATAAATATGCCATAAATGAATTCATTTTTGAGATTCAACGCATATTCATGTAATCATGGTTAATGAATCTGTGATCTTTGAGACTCTTCCTTGTGACGTAACCCATCAGAGTTTTAAGAATAACATGAGCCATGCCCTTTCTCTTCAATTTTGATCTCTGGGTTTGCATTTCTTAAGAATAACATGAGCCATGCCCTTTCTCTTCAATTTTGATCTCTGGGTTTGCATTTCTTAGTCATTCCAATGGTGAAGGAGATCTGTCCAAGGATGATAGGTAACTAATTTATTTGCTAGATTTTCTATTTTTTTGCTTGCAAATACTTATGAATTATGAAGCATTGTATTGAGCTGTGGCTACATCTACGTTTAACTTTTCCATTTTCATTTGTAATCTGATTATGCTATTTGATGATGAAAATGAAATGAGACTTTCAACAAAGAAAACAATGGGCTGGCACAGAAATGGATTTTATTAATTACAGAACTAGGTCATTTCAGGACGTTTCTCTATGATGGCGGGCATTTTCTAGGTTAATGTGTTAAATGACTAACAATTCTAGTATCCTATTAATTGAGAATCTGCCCTTGCCCTCTAATTTGCACTCAAACCAGAAAATGACATTATATGGCAGCAATCCAAACTGCATTACCATCTGCATGATGCTACTTTGGGGGAAATGACCTTGGATCATGCCTGGTTTCTGTCTTTCAACAAAATAGCCCTTTCTTGTACAATGTCAATTGTTTATCCTTTGGGTGGTAACTTTCCCTAAAAAACAGTTTAGTTAGTGAATTGCTCAAACAAGTTTATTAAACCCTCTTCATCCCACCCTAACCTGGCCAAACCCCACCTCAGGTTTTGTCGAGAATATTCAATGCTCAGGACAAGAGAATTATAAGCTCATTACCAAGGATGAGAGAGTCGTTAAGGCTGATTACCACTTAAGAAAGTGTACTCCCAACCAAAAAAAGCAAAAACAAGTGCTATATTTTGTTTAACTTGAATGGCGTACATACACATTCTTTACATTTAGAGTTCAAAGGCGGTTTCCAACTGAATTGGCATGAAGAATATTTTTAACTGAGTTAAAAGATATTATTTACCTCAGAATTGCTATAAACAAGGACCCGATTGCCCATTATTATTCTCTATCTCGTGCATCAACTTACAATTTCTCTGGACGATGCAAGGTCAAATTGGACGCATGTCAAAGTGGCATGCGGGAACTGGGAAACTTCTTCCATTGTGCCAGTAAACGAAGTGATTGACTGCTTCACTCACTGGCCTTCCTTCCATATTCTTAGTCTGCAGGTAACAACAAGCAGGCAATTGGTCTTCCTCGTCCTTCTAGTCTGTAGGTGAAAAGCAAGCAACCAAACAATGAAGCCAACGAAACAGAAAGAAAATGAAGATTATGTGCTAGAAACAAGAGAGCTGGTAATAATAAGTACTTCACCGTCGTGCCACTCCATCGCATACAAAATCAGGCATAGAATGGGTCGCCATTGCATTCCAATGGCTGCATGGCAGTTGACATGCGTGTGACTTGAAGTGTGTCCTGTGTGGTGTTGCTGGAGCAGGGCAGGGAGGATGCTTTGTCCCACTGGCAGAATTTTCCAAGGTCATATGGAGAGCTAGCTGGTAGCCTAACCAGCACGTCGCCCGCATAAGGATCGATCGGGAATTCGGAATTAGAAATATATCTCCCCCATTACACTGCACATTTCCCGAATTTCGACCATGTATTAAGGTGCCTACAATGAATACTATAAAAGGAGCAAGTCGATAAGTTGACTTGAACGAGAGCCGACTTAGTCGATCAGCGGACTAAGTCGATGGGCCGACTTAGTCGATTAGCCGACTAAGTCGGTCGGCTGACTAAATTAAGAGAATGGGTCGGCCACCTAAGGTCATGTCGGTTCACCGAACCGACAGATAGTTATTTTGTAACCGTTCTGTAATCATATATATTAGGCTATTGAGCTAGATGAGAACTCAGTTCAGTTCTCTGTGTTGTATGGACTCATTTATATAATATAATCTGTTATCCACCTATTTGTTTTTATCTCTTGTCTCTGTTTTATATTTATATATGTTTTAGTGTGTATTATTGGTAACCTTATGTGATCTATGAGATTACAACATTGGTTCCGTTGCCGGTAGTACACAACTGGAATGTATGCAAACAGATGATACCAGAGCAGGAGACTAAGGACTGGTGGGAACATAAAGTTGCAAACTATTTGCAGAATTACGCACGAAGGAACAGATTAACAGTCGCACAAGCAAAAGAAAGGTTTTTCACAGAGACACATGAAAAGTTTGTCGAATCAGTACCCCAACTTTTGAAGAAATTCCTGGATGAGAAAGCCGGATAGGATTAAAGAACAACAGTTGCTGGAAAAACTGATCCGCGGAGGTAGAACAAACTTGTCGGAGTGGTTTGAGAAAATCATCGATGACTTCTATGAGGAGCAAGAAGTCGAAGACAGAACTTGGGTCGAAACAGTCAAGGAGAAATTTTACACAGATCTCATCGAACAATTTCTGTGTTTCCTACCGACCTTGCTGTTCAAATTCTTGATCGAGAAAGGAGCAGGACATATTGTCAAACTTCGTCCATCACTTCATGAACTACCCTCGAACTCTAACTGGGCGGAGAAGCAGAGGAAGTGGGAAAAATTCATTGTAGAAAGGGAGTGGGAATGCTTCCTAAGCAAATAGACCGAACTATCTGGGCTTTCTAAAAAGCGTCGGGTAGGCTATGGGGGGGTAGCTGGTCATATGTCGAGATAGAGTATAGTGGATTCTAGTCGACTACAACCAGATATCAGTCACAAGTAATGAGAAGTCGACTAAAAGGGAACCTAAGAGAATAGTATCATACGAAGGTATGTCGGACATTCAGAAAATAGAAAGGGAAGAGAGACACCTGAGAAGGGAAGCAAGATGAGAAAGAGCCTTAGAGTTGCACAGAGGAAGAAGTCCTGGGGAGAACGACCAGGAAGAGAGTCCGCCAGAGTCGGGTCATGACCGACATGAAGAAGGTGTGGAACAAGAAGCATCCCCTAAGGAGGAAGAATTGTGGATAGAGTAGCCAGAAGCTCTCCAATTAAGAGCTCCCAAAGAAGGAACAACACTCTCTCCATTGAATCTGCGTACTCGAATACAGACTATTGTCGAAGAAGACCTCCGACTATGAGCTGGTGACTTTAGTATATGGAGTCGACTGGGCGACGACACGTACACTGGACGACATCTCATTATACGTCGACCAGAGGAAGGGAATTGGGTGACCTTTCAAGTGGCACCCTCCCACCGAAGTATCCACTTGCTCTTACCGACACATGAAGGAGCCCCCCCCCACCAAATACAGCTTTAGAAGAAACAAAACATTTAGAACTGTGGCCAAATAGTTGCAGTGGACCATCGACAACAGAAGTCGACATCAAACGACTGCAAGTCAACTAAGAGTCAACAACCGATGGGAACGAAAGTTTCGTTGACCAGAGTTTCACAGAGACGAATACACCAACAACCCCACCACCCTCATCACCACCCCCACCTCCACCTCCGCCACCTCCTTAGAGCAGTGACAGTGATTCACACATGGGTCACAGATTGGCTCACATTCCTCTATATGAGGGGGATGAGGACACCAGATGACACTGGTTCATCTACGAGTTGACTTGGGAGGCCAACTGATCCGGCGGATTATTCATCTTCAAAATTACACTGATACAACATGGTACAATAGCTATTAATATATGGTTCAAAGAACATAACATATGCTAAACATAGTGCGCGACTAGCCTTAAGGGCCGCACAGTGCAACAGAAGATAGCGCTGCTTGCATGGGCCGCGTAGCTTGCGCAGCTTATAGGGGCCGTGCAGCTTGCGCAGTATGGGCCGCGCAGTTTGTGCACCGTCAGGAGGTAATCTAAAATGGTTTGTGGCAAAGCCCGCGCGGTCACATATGCTGCGATGCTGCGACATTGGTTATATGCTGCGATGCTGCGACATTGGTCACATATGCTGCGATGCTGTGACATTGGACATATGCTGCGATGCTGTGAAATTGGACATATGCTACGATGCTGCGACATTGGTGAAGTTGGTGGTGACATCAAACGTTTACGTTACATGTGGCATAGCCCGGTTGCAGGTTATTGAAACGTGTTGTGAGTCAACACATGTGTGTGGAGTTAGTTGCAACGTTTCAGGGATATGGAACGTCGTGGTAACATAACGCTTGTGCAGCGATTTGGCGGGATTGCATGGTTCAGTTTAGCATATGATTGTAATGATAATAAAGAAGATAACAACTGTGATGATAAAGACGAGTCGAACCCGTTACTTATCCAGAACGTTAAATAGAGGATCTCTGGCCACATTAGAGGGGACAGAGGAAGCGATTCAAATTGTGTTAGAGCACAGAGCTTCGTTTTTCTGTTATGAGAAGCTCGGGGAGTTGCTGTGAAGTGCGTAGATGCTGTTTCTTTTGAAGTCGACATTATCTGTTATAATTTAGCTTTCTTTTCCTTTTGAAGGCTAATTGTAATTTCCAGAAGAGAGGTCTTAAAGACTTTGTATAACATTCTGTTTACAGTTGCTGAAGTTGATTCCAGAACCATTTTTGTACCATCTTAAAGAGATTAATTGGATCAATACCCATTGGAGAGGGACCCGGAGACGTAGCCCAGTGGAGGGGGTGAACTCCATTATCAACTTCTGGTTGTGACTCTTGTCTCAGTGTTTTCTCATTTCTGTTTCAGTTTTGCTGTTTCATTTCCTGTTTAGTTTGCTGTTATATCAGATTTCAGCATTTAATTAATTGTTAAATCCATTTGATGAATTCAGAAAACTAATTAATGCGTTCATTAAACTTTTTAATGCACATAAGTTGAGGTCCGACATGGTATTAGAGCAGGTTAATTGCTTGTGCAAGTTGTGAATGCTTACCAGGTCCAAATCAAAGCGTGGTGAAGGAGAATTAATCGAAGGAGATCCTGAGATTGGCTCGAGGAGAACATTCTCAAGAACCATGTCTTCTCCACGAGGGGAAGAAGAAGGACATACAGAACAGGAAAAACCTGTTATTTCAGAAACTGAGTTTCTGGAGGCTTTTATGAGCATGAAAGCCATGATGGAAATTCTGCTCGATGAGCGAGCAGAAAGGAAGAAGAAAGAAGAAGGATCTTCATCCAAAGATGCAGAAGGGAAGAAGGAAGAAAAGGGTAAAGGAGTAGGAGGTGATGGTGATCCTCCTGAAACTAACCAAACTTTCTCTTCTTCTCATATCTCTCATTCAAATAGTGCAAGTCCTAATATGCCTTATTTCAAATTGGATGTGAAATTTGAATTGCCAATTTATAATGGAGATTTAGATGTTGAAAAGTTAGACAATTGGATCAAGTAGCTTGAAGTATATTGTAGGGTGCAGGGCATTAATGATGACCCTTCCAGGATTCAATTGGCCACTTTGAGGATGAGTGGTATGGCTCTTACTTGGTGGGAGAGCAAGATTCAGCAAGATCTTCGAAAGAATGGTAAAATTATTTCGGTTTGGAATGAATTCATTGAAGTATTAAGGAAGCAAGTTATCCTTTAGGACATATTCAAAAATTAACCATGAGTTGGCAAATGTTTAGGCAAGCTAAGGGACAAAATTTTCAAGATTATACTCATGAATTCAGAAAGAGGGCTATTGCATTGAATGTTTTATTAGATACACAGGAAACTCTTTTTAAGTACATTGGTGGCATGCATTCTTATTTGAAGCATACTTTGTTGATGTTTAACCCCAGTAATTTGGATGATGTATGTGTTCAAGCTACACATTTAGAAGCCAGGGGTAAGCATGCTAATGATACTTTTGTGAAGAAATCCTTTAAATTTGACAGCAAGTCGAAAGGTAAAGATCAGGGGAAAAAGAAGATGGCTACTGTTAAGAAAGAGGGTGAAAAGCCTACATGTTTGCATTTTCAGAAGGGACATGATGTCTCTAAGTGTTGGAAACTTCATCCGGAGTTAAGGCCAAATAAGTACGGAGGAAACAAAGATAAAGGCAAAGCAAAAGCTATTGCAGTAGTTATTCAAGACTTGGGATTCGACTCAGGTGATGAAACAAAGGTTACAGCTGTCGAAATCCAGGGTAAGAATAAAAGTATCTCACTTCCCATTGATGCAAAATCAAGTTCTAGTGCAAGTACAAATCTGCCATCTACTTCTAAGCAAAATGATAAAAATAGAAGTGCACAGTTTCATGTTCGTGTCATTGCAAATCACACAAAGATTGATACATTGTTTGATAGTGGTTCACAAGTAAATCTGATATCAGAAGAAGTGGTTAAGAAATTGCATTTAGTTACTATGCCTCATGAAAAACCCTATCCTCTTGGTTGGGTTACTAATGATACACAATTACAAGTTACAAAGAAATGTGTTTTGAAATTTGCAATCACTGAAAAGTTTATGGATGAGGTAGAACTAGATGTAGTACCACTTGATATTTGTGGAATAGTACTTGGGAGTCCATATTTGTATGACCGGAAAGCAGTCTTTTATAGAGAGCAGAATAAGTATCATCGTTTTAAAGATGGCGTGGAATATATTGTACGAGCACATAAGATAAGAACAAACCTAGAAATAGTTTCTGCAGGACAAATGAAGAGGCTGGTAAATGCTAGTAAAATTTTTGTGTTAATGATGGTTAAGATGAAAAATGATGAGATCTCTAAATCTTTTGAGGGATGTGATCCTAAACATAAATCTGAACTGATTGAAATCATTTCTAAGTATGATGATTTGTTTCAAGATCCGAAGGGGTTACCACCAAAGAGATAGATTCATCATGAGATACATTTGCAGCAGTTAGTGCCACTCCTGAACATAGCCATGTACCGGATGTCTGTAATGCAGAACGAGGAAATCAAGAAGCAGGTTCAGGAACTGATTGAGAAAGGGGTCATCTGGCCAAGTACTTCTCCTTGTGGCTCTCCTATAGTCTTAGTTCTAAAGAAGGATGGGTCTTGGAGGATGTGCATCGACTATAGGGCCCTTAACAAAATAACCATTAAAAATAGGTATCCTCTTCCTCACATTGATGATTTGCTTGATCATTTGAAACATGCAACTTACTTTACGAAATTGGATCTACGTAGTGGGTATCATCAAATCCGGGTTGCTGAAAATGATTCCTGGAAAACAACGTTTAAAACAAAACAGGGTTTGTATGAATGGCTTGTGATGCCTTTCAGACTCTGTAACGCACCTGCTACTTTCATGCGGGTCATGAATGATGTCTTTCGACCATTCATTGATGATTTTGTAATTGTATATTTGGATGATATCCTAGTGTTTAGCAAAACCTAGGAAGAGCATATTGTACATGCGAAAAAAGTTTTAGATGTACTGAGGAAGGAGAAGCTTTCTGTAAAAATGTCTAAATGTGAGTTTGCTAAAACTTCTTTAGTATATCTGGGCCATATTATTGGTGGAGGCCACTTGTGAGTGGACCCAGCCAAGGTTGCTGTCATTGTAAACTGGCCACGACCTAACACCGTTATTGAAATCAGAAGTTTTCTGGGTGCGGTTCAGTATTGGAAGAAATTCATTTCTGGATTTTCTTCCATTGCTATGCCATTACATGCGTTGACAAGCGTCAAAGAGATTTTCTAGTGGGGAGGCAAGCATTAGAGAGCCTTCAACACTTTGAAGGAAAGGATTAGCATAGCACCAGTTCTGACGTTGCCATATTTACAGCAGCCATTTGAGCTCGAGACCGATGCCAGCGAGTTTGCCATGGGAGCCTTTTTGATGCAAGGGAGGAAGCCAGTCTGTTACCATTCAGAAACATTCTCTACTACGGTAAGTAACTATCCGACTTATGACAAATAATTATATGCTTTAGTACAGAGTATGAAGAAGTGGAAACATTATACAATGGGTAAAGAAACCGTCATACATACTGATCATCAGCCACTTCAGTATTTACAATCTCAAACTAAACTACAGCAAAGTAGGCATTTAAGATGGATGGGATTCTTGCAACAGTTTCATATTGTAATTAAGTACAAAAAGGGAATTCATAATAAGATAGCAGACATGTTATCGAGGCCACCTACCAACGCTTCAATCATTCTTCAAAACAGTTCATTAACACATGAAAGTTACATTGAACAATACGAAGAAGATAAAAATTTTAAGAACATATATGCATCACTGATACATGGTAAACAGGAAGAGAACTATTATGTGCATAATCAACTCTTGTATCATCTTGGTAAGCTCTGTATTCCAGAGAAAGAGAGAGTGCATGTGATCCGAGAAGCACATAGTTCATTGATTGCAGGACATTTTGGTGTAAGTAAAACGTTGACAATATTGCAGAATCACTGTTATTGGCCTCAGATGCAAGAAACTGTAGCTAAATATATACAAGGATGTGTTATGTGTGCAACAAGTAAGCCTAGCAATAGGAAATTGGGTTTGTACACACCTCTTCCAATTTCTTCTCGTCCTTGGGAAAGTATTTCTATGGACTTTGTAGGAGGATTACCTATGTCTAGAAAAGGGCATGATTACCTATATGTTGTTGTGGACAGATTCAGCAAAATGTGTATCTTAATGCCATGTAACAAACATATCATTGCTGAACAAACAACTCATCTATTCTTTCAGAATGTTTGGGTACATTTTGGGCTACCCATGTCTATTGTATCTGATCGGGATTCCCGGTTCTTGGGAGAATTCTAGTCAACTTTATGGGAGCTTATGGATACCAAACTTAAGAAAAGTACAGCTTTTCATCCACAGACCAATGGGCAAACAGAGGTAGTAAACAGAACCGTGGTTCAGCTGCTCAGAGGATATTGTAGTAAACATCCTAAACTTTGGGATGAGCAGTTGCAGTATATACAGCATGCTTACAATCATGCAGTTCATTCTTCCACGAAAAAATCTCCTTTTGAAACTTGTTTTGGTTATCTGCCAAAAACACCGATGGATTTCTCTTTTGGCAAAGATGCAGTGGATGGACATCATGATGCAGACAAAGCTCTAAGATCCATCTAGAGAATCCAAGCAGTGCAGCAGGCAGTTCAGGAACAGTTGGAGAAGAGCCAGGCAAAGTACAAAGCCAGGCATGACAAGCAACAGGTTGATCATCAATTCCAGGTTGGTGACAGAGTTTGGTTACATATCACCAAAGAAAGAATGAAAGGTGAAGGTAAAAATCTTAAGCCTATTAGGTATGGTCCTTTTGAGATCTTGGAAAAGATCGGTACTAATGCTTTTCGCTTGAAGTTACCTCCATACATGCAAATATATTCAGTTGTCAATGTTGAGAATCTTAAATTGTATGAGCCTCCTATGATCATGGATGAGGAAACTAACATACATATTCCTTCAGTTGATGATATGGCACCTGAATACATGAAAGAGTTGCAGGATGATGTTATTCTTGACAGAAATATAAGGACTTCGCGACGGGGGAATGTTGAGTACCTTTGCGTGGGGCTTAAAGGAATTCATCCTAGTAAGGCAAGATGGATGGAGATTGGAAAAGTGAGGGAGTTGTACCCTCACTTACCTGCAGAGTGACTCAGGATTTTGGTGGTCCAAAAGATCTCCAATAGGGAGGAATGATCCGGTGGATTATTCATCTTCAAAATTACATTGATCCAACATGGTACAATAGCTATTAATCTACAGTTCAAAGAACATAACATATGCTAAACATAGTGCACGACTAGCCTTAAGGGCCACGCGGTACGACAGAACATCGCGCTGCTTGCATGGGCCGCGCAGCTTGTAGGGGCCGCGTAGCTTGCATAGTATGGGCCGCGCAGTTTGTGAACCGTCAGGAGGTAATCTAAAATGGTTTGTGGCAAAGCCCATGTGGTCACATATGCTGCGATGCTGCGACATTGGTTATATGCTGCGATGCTGCGACATTGGTCACATATGCTGCGATGCTGCGACATTGGACATATGCTGCGATGCTGCGACATTGGTGAAGTTGGTGGTGACATCAAACGGTTACGTTACATGTGGCATAGCCCAGTTACAAGTTATTGTAATGTGTTGTGAGTAAACACATGTGCGTGGAGTTAGTTGCAACATTTTGGGGATATGGAACGTCATGGTAACATAACACTTGTACAGCGATTTGGCGGGATTGCATGGTTCAGTTTAGCATATGATTGTAACGATAATAAAGAAGGTAACAACTGTGATGATAAAGACGAGTCGAACCGGTTACTTATCCGGAACGTTAAATAGAGGATCGTTGGCCACATTAGAGGGGACAGAGGAAGCGATTCAGATTGTGTTAGAGCACAGAGCTTTGTTTTTCTGTTATGAGAAGCTCGGGGAGTTGCTGTGAAGTGCGCAGATGCTATTTCTTTTGAAGTCGACATTCTCTGTTATAATTTAGCTTTCTTTGCCTTTCGAAGGCTAATTGTAATTTCCAGAAGAGAGGTCTTAAAGACTTTGTACAACATTCTGTTTACAGTTGCTGAAGTTGATTCCAGAACCATTTTTGTACCATCTTAAAGAGATTAATTGGATCGGTACCCATTGGAGAGGGACCCGGAGATGTAGCCCAGTGGAGGGGGTGAACTCCGTTATCAACTTCTGGTTGTGACTCTTGTCTCAGTGTTTTCTCATTCCTGTTTCAGTTTTGCTGTTTCATTTCCTGTTTAGTTTGCTGTTATATCAGATTTCAGCATTTAATTAACTGTTAAATCCATTTGATGAATTCAGCAAACTAATTAACGCATTCATTAAACTTTTTAATGCACATAAGTTGAGGTCCGACGGATCACCAACCAAGTTACAGATGAAGATAGATAGATGGCACAGTTCACAGGTGCCTTAAGGAAAAGGGCATTGACGTGGTATATGACCTTTTCGAAAAGACAACCCAGAGCAACAAAAGCTGAGATTAAGGGGAAATTTTTGTCATTTTTCAAAACTCCAGATGCTAAGCACCTGGCCGTGAAAAAAATAAAAACCACATCACAAAAGCCAGTGGAATCTGTCTGCGACTACGATAAGCGTTGGAAAGACCTACTGAGCTAGCTGGATTATGTTATAGATGAACAATTACTAATCCAATGGTTTCTTGCAGGGCTATCTCAGAAAGTACACTAACACATCAGTCTGGAGACGTTCAAAACTTACGAAGATGCGCTAACAAAAGCTCTTCAGGTAGAGATGGACGAAGATATACCCGCTTACCCCACGGACCACAGATTGTAAGAACAGCTCGAGAATGTACAGAAGTCTCTAAAAGAGTTAAGTCTTAAGAATCATGAGATCTGGTGCACCAAATGCTCGACGACCGACCATTCAAAATATAACTGTCGACAAGAATATAGCCGACAAGACGTCGATTCGTATAGACCAAGTCCTTTTGCGACATTTGCTAGGAGCATGGATATCACTCGAAGAAAGATTTCCCGTTCAACATGAAGAACGGAAAGGCCTCCTGGTGTGCCATCTGCGAGACCAAAAGTCATAACACGACCGACTGTCAGTTGAACCTGAAGAACTGACAGAACTATCAGGCGGTCTACCAAACTAATGTAGTAGCACATCATAACGAGCAAAACAATCTAGCAAATGATCCGAATGGTCAGAGATACGATGGTCGACGATATGAGTGCCGGTACGACAATCGACGCCCAGGCTATGGAGGAAGAGGTCGATTCCCTAGGAATCGCGACAAACAACCTCGTCAACCCATCCAGTGCTTCGAAATGTCGACAATAAATCCACGGAGAACTTCACTTAGGTAACCAAGACTCAGTTGGTTATAATTTCGACGCCGAATTGTACAATTGGGAGATCGAGAACTACAAAACACAAGCAAGAGGGTGCTAGAATATACAAAAAGTATAGAAAAATCCCACCCAACAGTGCTTCATAGTGTCCATTGTCCTAAAAATATTTGAAAAGAAAATTAGGGAACACCCTACCTTACAACCGACCAACCTGAATACCACACAACTACCAAGATATAAGGAAAGGGAATCACCAGTCATGCATGTCGAATAGGTATCCAAAAATATTGGTGAACATGGCTGACTTCAAAGCCTAGTTGAAACTTTTACAGGACAAGCTGCTAGATGGTGGGATACCCATCAGACAAGACTACATACCTGGACAACTTCTTCGACTTACTTTATCGAAAGGTTTGGAGGAAAGAAGTTAACCCAACAAGCTCAGATCCCTGTATTCACTCAAGGACAGAACCCAGAAGATCATATCAAAACCTATGAAAAGGAATGGATAAGACTTGGATACAAGGATGAACGAGCATGGCCACACTTGTTCCCATCAACCCTAGCCGACTTACCAAACAAATGGTATAAGATGGAAGAAGCTAGAGGTGAAACCTTCTTATGGCATGAACTCAGGGAAAATTTTATTAAAGATTTCAACTTTATACCTCAAAATGAAAATTTGGTCGAAACAACAAAACAAATTAAAGAATTTATCCAGCCGACTGAAAATAAACCCTTACAAGATCACCGACAGACAAGGAAATGTAACAAAATACAAACACAGCTAAAGCCTCAGTTGACAAGATTACAGTTAGAAAACGAAAACATAGAAGGAAAAAGATTTAGATGGAAACCCAACCATGTCAAAACAACAAAACCTATTTGCACCATCCTGAAAGTCGAAACAACTAACAAAATAGATACCGACAGAATGACTGTAGCTGACTTCCTTGCCACATTCTCACAGTTCAAAGAAGGAAGTCGAATGATCAATGAAGACAAAGCACCAGAGTGGCTAGATGCCAAGGTCAAAACTAAAGAATTCGACATCTCAAATGATGATCGACCAAAAATGGCAAAGATTGGTGACTACTGAAGCGAAGAAAAGACCACAGAAATAGTGAACTTACTAAGGGAATTCCAAGATGTATTTGCTAGAGATTACAAAGACATAAAAGGCTTAGTCCACGAAATGGGAGAAATGAAAATTGATACTAAACCTGATGTTCGACCTGTGAAGAAAATACCTTATAAACTAGCTCACAAATACAAGGAAATGGTCAAAAAGGAAATTGATAACATGTTAGCAGCAGGCATCATCTACTCTATCGACCAATTAGAATGGGCAAGTCCAATGGTTGTACAGCCTAAGAAACATGACCCAACCAGACTAAGAATTTGTGTCGACTTCAGGGAACTAAACAAAGTAACAATGACAGACCCATTTCCAACCCCTTACGCAGATGAAATCTTGAATGATGTTGCAGGACATGAATGCTACTCATTTATAGATGGATTCTTAGGCTATAACCAAGTGCCAATAGCTAAAGAATACCAGAAGAAGACAACCTTTGTGTGTGAATTTGGTTCCTTTGCTTACAAAGTTATGCCTTTCGAATTAAAGAATGCACCTGCAGTGTTCTCTCAAATTGTGGTTAAAACATTCCAATAATACATTTACAAGACCATGGCAGTATACTTTGATGACTGAACAATATATTCCATGCTAAAAGATCATTTCAAATGGATCAGACTTATGTTGGAGAGATGTCGACAGATTCAACTCTCCCTAAACATCAAGAAATGCATATTTGTGACCCCCATAGGGATACTATTAGGGCACATTGTCTGCAATTAATGTATTAAGGTTGAATTTGCAAAGATTAAAATTATCCTCGACCTAAAACCAACAGTAAACCCCAGACAAGTCAGGGTGTTACTTGGCCACACAGGCTATTATAGAAAATTCATAAGATATTATTCAGATATGACCTATCCTCTTGAAGAACTATTAAGGGAAGATCAAGAGTTTAATTGGACAGAGGAATGCCACATATCATTCTAAAAATTAAAAAGAAAACTAGTCGAAGCCCCCATCCTAAAGTTTCCAAACTGGTCGATCAAATTCCATGTTCACATTGATGTATCAGGCCTAGCAATAGGAGCAACCCTAACTCAACCAAGAGATGATGGAATGGATTATCCCATAGTTTACAGCAGCATAAAATTAAACAAGCCTGAAAGAAACTATTCGACCACAGAATGAGAAGCCCTAGGTATGGTCTTTGCCCTCCAAAAGTATCGACATTATCTCTTAGCTAACCCGTTTATATTCTATACCGACCATCATGCCCTAAAGTATCTTGTTAGTAAACCACTCCATCATGGAAGGATTTGTCGATGGCTACTTCACTTCCAAGAATTTGAGTTTGAAGTTGTTGTCTGACCAGGCAAGTTAAATGTAGGTCCCCACCATTTATCCCAAATCGACACAGGAGAAGAACCGACATGAGTCGACGATGACTTACCTGATGCACATTTATTCCAGATAGAAGCAGTCCTAGCAAAACTAGAGGAAATAGCTCAGGTCTTAGAAAATGGACATGCACTAGAAGGTATGAGCACCAAGAAAAAGTATATCTTAGCTATGAAGGATGCACCATACAGTCTCATCAATGGATTTTTATACAAAATGGGATTAGATGATATCCTCAGAAGGTGTGTACTAGAACTTGAACGAGACCACATTCTGCATGAAGCACACTATGGACCTGCAGGAGGACATTTTCAAGCTAACACAACTGCAAAGAAAATCCAACAGTCAGGATTATGGTGGCTGACACACCACAGAGATTGCAAAAATTTTGTTAGTCGATGTGACAGATGTCAACGACTAGGTCGACCTCTACCTAGTACAGAAATTCCTTTGATATCAGTAAACCCAAGTTTGACATTTGAAATCTGGGCCATAGACTTCATAGGACCATTTCCTATACCAGCAAAAAGGTCAGGTGCAAGGTATATCATTACTGCAGTGAAATATGTCACTAAGTGGGCAGAAGCTGAACTGGTCGATACATGCTCTAGTGAGATAGCTGCTAAGTTTATCTATGAGAATATCATCACTAGATTTGGATGTCCATTAACCCTGATTAGTGACTAGGGGACACACTTTATCAACAAAACTATCAAAACCCTAACCGACCAGTTCCAAATCGACCACCGTCGAAGTACAACATACCATCCTCTGTCGAATGGAGAAATTGAAGCATTCAATAAAACATTAACAAGAGGATTAACTGAAATATGTAATGTTGACAAGGACGACTGGGATGAGAAAATACCTGCAGTCTTATGGGCATACAGAACAGCCTATAAACGATCGACCGACCAAACTCCTTTTCGACTAGTCTATGGACAAGAAGCAGTAGTTCCACTACACTTCCGACAATAGATACCTATTATCACCGAAATACTGCATGTCGATGTCGAACAAGGAAGGAAGGACAGACTATTTCAACTCAGCAAGCTGGAAGAGCACCGACTCATGGCTATAAAACACCAAGAAATCCAGAATCAACAACAGAAAGCATGGCACGACCGCAACATCAAGAACAAAAACTTGTCAGTCCGTGACCTTGCTTTACTATACAATAGTCAGGTCAAAGGAAAACCTAAGAAACTCCACACTGAGTGGATGGGACCTTACGTTGTCGAAGAGATACATCCCGACGGATCAGTTCAACTAAGGACCTTACAGGGCATGGTATTTCATAAGCTCGTTAATGGAGCCCGACTAAAACGCTACAAAAAATAAATCTAACAAAAAAAAAATCATATAATGACTATAACCATCAACCAAAATCCATAAAAAACTAAAAATTCCAAAAACAAAATAATACCCTACAGATAGAAAACCATGACAGGAAATCACCATCTCGACAACCGCCTTCATGACCATCAACCTAGCACCAGCAACCACTTTCATTGACCGACTACTTTCGTCGACCATTCTCATCACCGACACCAACCGACGACTTCGATAGTCCCATCGCGCATTCATGACATCGAGTGCCGAAAGCAATTCGCCATTAACACACACTCGTGTACTTCATCTGGAACATCATGTCCACCATTAATACACTCCATCACCACCACCACCACCACCCCCTGACTTAGAGACAGGCCCACCACAACTGACTACATCCAACACAACCAGAGGTGGTAGTCATCCCACCTCCCCAAATAGACAAACCATCGGCCTCTAACCCACAAACCAAAGATCTCACCTCGACTGTTGCAGGTACACCAGAAGTAAAAAAGCATAAGAAGAGGACAGAGAAACAGAAAAAGGAGCATCATGGAAAGCCTCCCAAACTCCAAATTAGCTTGAAGGATGCAAGCTCCTTGACCGACACAGAGATGGGCCAACTCCTCAAAACCTTAGCGCGTGAAGCAAAGACAATGAGTGAGTGAAGAAATAAAGAACTCAAGGACAAAAACGTAGAACAGGTCAAGTTTCTCGACAAATACAGGAATTTTCCCCAGTCCGTCATGCCGGGCCCCATAGAGATTGACACAGATAGACCGCTTGAAAGAGCGTATCAGCTATTTGAGAGTATGGTGTCGACCCTCCAAGCACACATTCAGGAAACCAAGGAGGAACAAAAAGAAGAAACTGCCCAACTCCTCATGGCATAGCACACTGCATTTTCTGAAGCATATAAAGTATTGCAAGATCATATGGAGGAGTCTGTCGTAACCGAAGAAGTACTAAGAGACTGTCCTAATCACTACGGGCAAGTTTATCGGCAGACACGACAGACTTGGTAAGGGATTCAGGCACTGGAGAGCAGAAAGACCACTGAGGAAGCACTCAGAATGATAATAGAAGAACAGATAGTGCTTGAAACCTCCAAATTGCAGAAACTGGAAAGGGAAGCACATTAGTGGGTACAACAAGCTCTCCCTAACTTAGAGAAAGTCGACATCATCTGTCCACAGATGAAACGACTTATCGAAACTGCAGAGGAGAAGGACCAGTTCATGGGTCCCGACATGGAGAGGATAGCCGAAGTCTCCTTCTCAGAAAAGATGTCGATCTTATCAGGCTTGACCACACTCACCATCGAGATCCAGAAAATTTTGCAGAGTTGGATAGATTTCCAACATCACCTCGCCATCATAGCCCCAGCAATTATAGAAGTCTGCGTACGAAAACGACCGACCATCAGACTTCATAGCCCACCGCAATAAATATTAAAGGGCAACAAGAATTTTGTACCTCCCTGTTTTTTCGGGACGAAGAAACGTTTTGTTCGTGGGGGAGATGTAGAAGGAGCAAGTCGATAAGTCGACTTGAACGAGAGCTGACTTAGTCGATCAACCGACTAAATCGATGGGCCGACTTAGTCGATCAGCCGACTAAGTCGGTCGGCCAACTAAACTAAGAGAATAGGTCGGCCACCTAAGGTCGTGTCGGTTCACTGAACCGACAGGTAGTTATTTTGTAACTGTTCTGTAATCATATATATTAGGCTGTTGAGCCAGATGAGAACTCAGTTCAATTCTCTGTGTTGTATGGACTCATTTATATAATATAATCTGTTATTTACCTATTTGTTCTTATCTCTTGTCTCTGTTTTATATTTATATATGTTTTAGTGTGTATTATTGGTAACCTTATGTGATCTGTGAGATTACAACAAATGCCAATCCCTGCATCAGCGGATGGGTGCATGCAATCGACACGCAATCGACACGTGTACACTTTTATTATTATTTCTATAATCTTATGACAAAAGCCATACGTGTCACATTATAATCTTCATCGTGCTTAAAAACAATATTTCACTTGTATATACTGGCATTTTTATATTTTATGTAATATTAAACAAAATGTAATTTTTTTTATTGGAATTCTTACTTTTTATTTATATTTTTCTTTATATTTTTCTTTATGGTGTTCATTTGAATATTTTTATCACACATTTTATTTTGTATCAATAACCCTTATTTAAAAAATGAATTTGAGCAATAATTGTAATAAAATAATATCAAACTCCACGAATCTTTATTTGAACTCTATGCACATTTTTTTTCTTTTTTTCCAATTATGTAACTAATCTCCTCCCAACCTCGTATAAAAAAGTCATCTCCTCACAACCTGATATTGTTATGGACAACAACACTTTAAAGGACATCTTAACTCTAGTTGAAGAGTAGATTTTATAGCTTGGCTTAGACATAACTTCTTTCAAGAAGAATGTTCTAAACCAAACTTAAACTTTGATCTATCTAATTGTATAAAAACAATATAATGAGACTACTTATAGATTCTTGGAGTTCAGCCAAGATGGTGATTGCTGGGTTTTCATTAAACCCATAGCATCAAACATAACTTGTGCCAACCAACCACTAAATTGTGTCCCGGAAAAGCACATGATGTAGGCATGGAGCCCTCAAAAATCCTTATGCATGGCTTTCAACAAATGTTAGATAATAAAAATAATTTTAAAAAATAAAAAATAAAAAAATCTTGGCAATGCCAACAATCTTTTAATTTAACTACCAATAAATTGAATGTCACAGGAAATCATTACTATTATGCAGGGAGAGTCATGTGTTTATTGTTTTTCAAGAGCACGATTCCACCATTAATTTGGTAAATCTCCATTGTTGATCCTAAAGTGTCGCATGAGTCGATGTTACTTCCACAACATATCTATAATTTTAATTAAATGTATTTTACTTTATATATATTACAAAGTTGTTTGAGATTAAATTTAGTATACTCAATTAGTTGTTTATTTATGTGATTAAAGGGTTAATTCGAAAAAATATTAAAATTAAAAAGAAATTCCTAATATCATTTATTTTCACTAAAAATCATATTTTTCTTATTATTGTTTTAATTTTATATAATCAAATATCTTTTCTTTTCCAATATCTATAACATTATTTTTATAAACACTTGTAAATATTTCTTTCTATTATTATTATTTTATTAGATTAGCATATATTTATATACAACAATGCCACACATTCTATGTTTTTAAAGAACTATCTTCTTGAAAGTTTCATTGTAATAGTTGGTGCTTACATTGGAATTCAAATTTCTCAAAGTCTCCAATTGTTGTTACATTTTTAATATCTATATTGTTAAGTATTTATTAGGCATTCAACATTGTTAATGTTATTCAATATTCATTTCTTACCTAATATTTATTAAACTATTTTTAAGAGCAAAGTACTAGGCATCTATGTTGGTAGTGATAAAAGCTCTCCTATTTACAAAGACAAATAAACTTATTTTGGATCTTTAATTTCAAGGACTTACTTAATAACTAATTAATTGATATACACATAGAAATATAAACAACACAGTTACAAGAAGTAACAAGTAATGCTACAACCTATAAACAACAAGTAATCTCACATAGAAATATAAGTACCATAGCAACAAGTAATACATTGTTGCGAGTTTGAATGTTTCATAATTTCTTCAACTTTTAGCTTTAAACTATATACAATATTACAATAAAATATTCCTAAGAGGCAGGTATAAGCAGCCTTGCTGCTATTTCACTTGTTATACTTCCCGAGAGTGCATAGTATATTGTTTTCAATATTTGGTTAACAATTATTAGTTTCACCATTGATTAAATTATTTTACATTTTTCCGAAAGTTTAATATTAGATATTCATATTTATTATTTTATAATTATTATTGTAAATTAATTTATCTTTGATCTGATTGTTTTGTCGAGCCAGCGGTGAGATTCTTGGTTTCTATTTTTATCATTAATTTAACATTTAATTCTCCATCCATTTGCTAGCACAATTCACTGTAGCTGCCATCGCTTTCACCATCAACTCCCCTACCATACCTCATCGCTTTAAGCATATAATCCTTATGCTATGAGCTTACCACCAACCGCTCGAGCATCCCTCAACGCATTAAGCATATGATCCTTATCTCGACTATTTGTTGTGATCTTATTAAATCATCAGCATAGATTAACTCTAACAAGGGATAATCCAATCGTACCTGAAGATAACTTACCTTATCATACTTGCAGTAGAGACAAGGGTGTCTCAACATAGTGCACATAGGATTTGATGAGGAAGATGCGCCCATACTTGAAAAGCATGGCCCAAGGAAAGCTTCGCAAGGGGGACCGACAGAGCTTCGGTAGTCGGGTTCAAATGGAGGAGTAGATGCAGGCTCATGAACTTTGAGGTAACGATTACTATTCATTGTACATAATCAATTCAATTGTACCTGCACATGATTGAAAGAAAGGAATTAGAAAATAGTCCTTATATGTGATGCATTTATCATTATCCATTTTCAACTATTCTCTCAAGTAATTGGATGCATGGTTTATCAATTCTAATGGAGATTGCAACAATATATGCAACATTGCTACAGACATGAAACCAACATTTCCGTAATCCACTTCCTAGAACCCAATTTCAATTAGTTGACTATAACAAAGTAGAAGCTACCTTGCATTGTGAGCTTCCAACTCCATAGTGTTCCCTGATCAATTGCAAGTATTATATTAAGTGTTGCAACCTTCTCATTAGTGCCATACGCAGTTCAGTTGCCCCAGTCTCACCAAAATATTTAGCAGCAGAAGAGGTCGAAGCAGCAGTTTTAGAACCTACCTATAAAGTTGTAGAACCAACAACATGAAACGTTTACTGAGCAAACTACATCTGAGAAAGCAACCGTGGTAAAGCAAGTGACAGAGGCAGATCATTTTTGAACAATTTTTCATTAATACGCAGAAGTCATAGAGGCAAAGGTAATCAACCCAGCATCCAAGTCAGATCGATAGCTAGTTCCATATTCAATTAGACTATATCAAGTAGCAATTACAATGGATATTCAGAGCCTGCCTCTTTTAATCTTGGAATCTTGTAGGATGGCCTTCAAACCCTCTACGAGTATTCAATTTGTGCAATCATGCATTTTTTAATCCAAGCTATGACATAAGGTTGTTGTTGTCTTGTGCAAGAATCAGAAAAGATAGTTCTCTGTAAAATCAAAACAACACAGTAAATTATTTTGGCTATGTGAATTTTACAGTAAATATTTGCCAAAAATGGCAATTCATATAAATTGAAGAAGATTGTGAGTGTCCGCTTTCCAGACACAAAGAGGTATTAATGTAGCTTATCCTTGCATTTGGCCTAGTTTATCAGGTTCCCTCGTCCAATCCTAATATTCTATGAAGGATCTTGGTTAAATTTTATGAGGATCTTGACCACAAGGACTACGATTAACCCTATTTCCAACAAAGGGAATAATATTATTATTTATGTAATTGTAGTTTTCATTTGATCATGGTAGACCTGAGTTTAGCTGCAATGACTAGCATCTGCATAGTGATAGCTCAGTGTTTAGCCGCACTGGCTATTACTTTCACAACGAGGGATTAGACCTTGACTACAGGCATTCGGATTCACACCACTGGTGCTCGGTACTGGCCTTCAATTACTCCCATAAGATGAAATTAGCTATTTATTTAAACCTCTCTTTCTATCCCTAACTCCTAGTAGTTAGTAGCTTTCTGTTATTATAATGATTATAGAAATCCTATTGCTTACGCTAAGCTTCTGTTAGTACACTTACCATTTCCCTTTCAGAAGTGAGAGAGAAGGTCATTAATAGCTGAAAAAGAAGGCCATCATTATAAGAAAGGATATGTCCACCATCACTGGCTAAGAGAGAAGGACCACATCACTGGCTGATAGGAAGGAGATTACACTGCATAGAAAACATAATATACAAATATAGGGTTAAGTAAATTTATTGTGATCAAGTCCCTTTCAAATTCTGGAAGAAACAATTCAATTCGATATTTACACCTGCCATGGCACCCCTTGGTTTCCATACAATTTTCAGAAAATATTGTGTTTCCAACGATGAATGAGTTGTTATGTTAACGAAGATCCATATGACCTTTCAATAGAGCATGATATTGAACAAATATCGATAACATGCTAGCATAATCATAACCCAAAGGGGGTTGAGTTCGAACCATACGCTCTGAGTAATGATGAATTGTTGACCGTTGCACCCATTTGTGTTGCTTTCTGAAGCAAAGCCCTAGCTGACATTTGTGCAGTGCTAGTGTTACTGCTACTTGCTTGTCAAACCAACGACTCCTCCATCGGTTTAGTCTATGCCCCTTCCTCCAAAATCCTTAGCCCCAAAAATAAAACTTTGTTCTTTATTTCTAGAAGAAATCATAGAGTGGGCCTAAGTAGAACCTGTTGTGAAAAGTAGTGAACCTGCCAGTAATTAATGATGTCAATGGAAAAAAGGAAGACAAAGGATTTTTTCCTTGCCAGTAATCATACTTGCAGGAAGGAGGCAACATAGCTTGAAGTATGATTTTCGGTGACTATGCATCAAGAAACTTAGAGGCAGCTGTTATCAACCCAAATGGCACTTCTCCGTCTGAGTGGCGACAATTCCTTATGTTGGTACACAAAAGGACATTTTAGGATTGAAGTTTGCCAAAACACTATAGATGGGCATGACATGAGATGCATTTATTCTTCAACCAGCTTGCCATTTTATTTTTCCAAGTGTATATTGGTGTACGCGACTATCTCCATTGAAACTCGTGTACATACGCAACTATTCTCGTTGACAACTCGCGTACTGTACGCGACTATCTCCATTACAACCCGTGTACAGATCTATATGCAGGTTTCCTTTAAGAGACTCGCGTGTCATACGCGGGTTGCCTATATTAATAGTCGCGTACATCTCCATTCGACATTAAAAAATATAAATAACGATTAATGGAGATTAGTTGGGCCTTAATCATCAACTACCCCAACCATCTCAACCTCCTAAACCTTCGAAACTACTCTATTTCCCAAAGTATAAATAGATTCCTTGGGGAGGGCATTAAGGAAGCAATTTTAGAGAGCAAAGTTATGTTGGTGGTATATCTTCAGAAGTCTTGGAGCAGCAAAACTCAGAGTCCTTTGGTTGCAAAGGAGTCCTTGTCTCAGGCGTTGGGTTGTACACTTATCTCATTCACTGATTGTTAATAAAGAGAATTATTCTTCCAACATTGTGTTGAGTCTCTTTCATGTATTAGGGTTTGATGAATATATTTGATTAAGCACTATATATGTTGTTTATCTAACCTATTATATATACATGTATAAGATTGTACTTGGATAATTTGCTCTTTGCAGGTGAAGGAGGTGAATCCTTGAAAGCTTTGGAGAGAAGCAGAGCGAAAGAAGATAAAGCTTGGATCAACCATCGGTAATCAGGTGAGTCCAATATTTCTTTCTATTTCCTTTCTGTACTTAGCTAAAGCTAATTGTCTGCAAATTTTAGAAGTAAGTTGGTAACCCCAGACCCTAGGTTATAAGGGTGTTTATTCCTAAACAACATAACTGGCGACTCCGCTGGGGAGCCCAGACTGCTGTGGGTTAAATCTGTAGATCCTTGCCCAGTCTTTGCTTTGATTCAGTGTGTGGTGTTTTGTCTTGGTTCAGACTTGTAGTGGTGCTTTGAAGTCCTTTATAATTTTTCTCTTTTTTTTGAAAAATTTAAATCCTGTACACGGGTTGCTGCGCTACACAGTCGCATACAGAGGTCTGTGTATGCGGGTTGCGCTATTGCACAGTCGTGAACAGTACGCGGGTTGCTCTTGTACACAGTCGCGTACAAGCCTGAGCAATTTTTTTTTTAGGGTTGGGTTGCTTGTCCCTATCCTTTTGTGGATTTTGTATTGCTTAGTGGTCTTCAGTACTGGCATTCCACTGTAGGTTTGATTGCCTTGTTAACCATACTTCGTGCTTTTTGTTAAGCCCTTGGGTTCTTATTGGTCGGATTGTCTTTCTTTTAGCATTTTGAAGTGGATTTTCCTGTTGGGTAATAGGTCCAAGTGCTGGTAGTATGAATCAGTGATCAGGGTTCTAGATACTGTATATGCCATTATATTTCTGAATAGTGTTGGTTTGTCACTTGCATTTGATTGATTTCAATGATTTCTATTCATTGTATCTTCCCAGTTGGGTGTGTTCCAAGTCTTCCTTAGGTGGTTGATTTTTGGTTTTTATAAATCTGCATTACTTCATTTTGTTCACTTTATATAGTTAGATTATCCAAGCATACTCAAGAATTTTGCTTTTAGGTGCATTAGTAATCTTTGAGGAATTTGAAAAGTGAAAAGAAAAAAATTTGAAACATTTTGCATTTGAATTGCACATAGTAGTTTTATTTTCAGTTTTTAAATAAAATCTCAAAAATTACAAAAATATAGCCTTAGTTTTCTCTTTATTAGTTGCATTTTCATCAGTTTATATTTACAAAAAAGAAAAGAAAAGAGAAGCTTGTTTTAAAGTAGTGATAATTTGCTTTGGAATTATACACCTGTTGTTTTTACATTTCTTATCGAGTCAATAACATCATAGTCTTTCTCTCCACTTTCCTTCTGAGTAAAAAATAGCCCTTAAAATAAACACTATAATTAAAATTTATTATTAATTTTTGTTTTATAGGGCCATACAGCTACTAGCTTAGGCTAGACTTGTGGGATAGGAAGTGTAAACTCCCCATAAGTATTTAAATTCAGACATAGTGGGCCAATTGATAGGTAAATCCTTCTCTTTATCGATAGTATCTGGGAAGTTCCTCTCAAACAAGATTTAAGCACGAGGCCGCGTGGAGGCATTGGACTGAGGAGATAACCCTCCGATTCCTTGTCAAAATGTAAACCAATGTTTTTATGCATCTGGGGATTCTGTCCTAGACAGAGTTTCGGGCTCAACCACCCTACCCATGCTTACGAATCAGGCTTGCGACTGTCCCCTCAGACTATTGGTATAGTTAAGGTAGCCTATAGTCTCTTGACATCTAGGGTTCATACATAGGTAAACCGCAAGGCTATTTCTGGTTCACCTTGGACGGGCTTGGAAGGTAACCCTTGTTGAAAGTGTAGGAGGGTGATGGGTGATTCCTCCGCTTGTGCCTAAGAACCTCTTCAAGGATGCCAAGAAACTGTCTTTCAGCTTTCTTCAGGAAATCATATCTTTTACCCTTTCTGACTGTTGAGACTTTAGGAATTTTCGTAGTGATTGCTCTGTGGTTTGTCTATGTTTAGCCTACCTTAGGGTTTGAAAAGTCAAATTTAAAATAATGGAGGACCAACCTATCAGAAGGTCACGAAGGTTGAAAAACCTTCCTCCTCTTATCACATTGGAACCTCCACCTCCCCCTCAAAGGCGGAGATTGGACACAGACGGTTCTTTTGAACCGATAGGAGTTAGTGAAGTTCCGAGTGAACCAGAACTTAGGGAAAACTGTCTTAATTTAAACACAGTTGAGATAGAAGACTTGTAGGCTAATGAGTTTGCAAGGAATTTTAATACACCTCTAACTGACTTAAACAATCTTATGATCGTTCAGGTTCGTCCTTTTGATCCACCCGTGATTGGTGTCCCTGTGGGCAGGATAATGTCTACTGCAGGAGAAAGTTATTTTACCTTCACCTCAGCCGCTCCAGCTGAAGGGGTGGTAACTCCCTAGGTAAGTACCCCTAGAACAAGCATACCTACTATGCCCTTAACTCCAGCGAGCCGAGTGGTTCAACCACTGGCTCCCACAAGCCTAGTAGGCGCTTCCGGTGGTATGTTCACTGGGATTCCCAGTGTACCTATAGTTCCAACCTCCTTCACACACATTGCATAGAGTCGTCCTATAAGATCCTGAGATTTTGTCCGAGGATTTCCTTGGAATGGGGGGCACATTCCCCCATCCACTCCATACGTAGGCCCATCACCCTCTTATGTAGGGGTGCAGTTTGGAAACACTAACCCTTATTGTCAAGGTTTCCAAACTCCGGTTTCTGCTCCGTTCACGAGCTCTCCCTTTTCTCTTTTTAGCGGAGGGATACTTGCTCCTGTATTTCAAACCCCAGTTTTGACTAGGGCAGCCAGAACCTCTTATACTACACCTTACACAAACAATCCTATGGCTTATGGATGGAACCCTTTTCAAAGCAACCCATCCACTTCACAACCGACAGCAGGGGTTAACCCCACCTTCACATATGGGAACATGGGGGAAGGTCCCTCTAATCCCCAAACTGGTACTTTTAGTGCTCCGGTTAGACCTAAGCTTCCTTTCCTGGCAACGTTAAACTTGCCAGATTTGTCTAAACTGATGAATGACCCGATGAGGCATGATCCCTCTTGGCCACCTGTCCCTACCAAGTTGCCCTCGGACATCCAAAAATTCGAAGGAAAAGTTGGTGAAGATATTGGGGCTCATGCCATCACTTTTCATTTATGGTGCTCTTCCAACTCACTAAACGAAGATTCAGTTCGGTTGAGGCTGTTCCAGTGAACATTGACGACTACTGCAACAAAATGGTACATTGAGTTACCTTCTGCTGCATTTAGCAATTTTTGGGACTTGGCTAATGATTTCCTTAGTCACTTCCAGCTTCCTGTCCGATATGATTTCGGAACGGACTTGTTATCTACCTTCTGGCAGAATAAGGCCACCCATATCTCGGATCACATCCAAGAGTGGAGGAGGCGGAAGAGCCTTATTAAAGCCACTATTCCTACTGAGTTCTTATTAGAATGGTTCCTTAAATCCCTATTACCTAATATATCTAAGGATGTATCTACTTCAGGAGTGACGAATGAGGAAGAAGATATCCTCAGGGCCCAACAACTAGATTTTATATATTCTCAGTCTGGGATCTTATATGAGATTATCCTTGAGGCACCGAGGCCAACACACGACGCAGAGAAACCTAAGCCTGGATCCCATGCCGATGGTGTGGTTGGTTCCGTAAATTCTCCCACTGTAGAATCTTTGGCCAAACATCTCCATCAACTGTTCGTCAAACATTCAATGGCGGAGGCAACAAAGGCTGCCCCCTCACCCCAAAATGCAAATGTTTTTGCACAAACCTCTCAGAAGGGAAATCAGTAGCCCGGTGGGAAAAATAAGAGAGGAAAGAAAGGGGAGTGAAATCAAAACAAGCAAAAACCCGCAAACAATGCTGATGGGGGAAAGAAAGAAAAGAATAAGGTGAAATTCCCATGTAAGTTGTGCCATGAAGATCACTTCACCCATCTTTGTCCCCTTATGGAACAAGCTCAGAAGCTGTTAAAAGCTCAACAACCGACTGTCCTGAAGGATCCTTTTCCCCAAGGACAGAATTCTTCTTCAGCTTCGAATGTAGCAGGGGGCACTCCAAATGCCCCTGACCCCAATTATATCAACATGGTTCAATATCAAACTTTACTACAGACCAAGAATAGGAACTATGAAAAATAGACCTCGGAGAAGGGTAAGTCCATATGTGAAACTTCTAACCCTCTCACAATTGAGAAACCTGCCGAAATTATGCCCAAGATACCAAAAGGTGTCTTTAAGAAGACTTTGCATAATCCTAATGCTAGGGCCGTAGCAAACTACTCCATAGTTGAAGACTTAGCCCAGACACCTTGTGCAATGTCGACTTTAGAGGTGTTACAGAGTTGTCCCACCCAGAGGGATGCACTCTTAGTAGCCTTATGCAGTATGGACTCATCGAGTCTCATGGAAAAATTTAATTTTTCTGATGTCAAAATTCACCTACCATATCATGTAGCCTTGTCGATAGATGTCATCCATGGTGGAAATACCATTGGAAGGTCAGTTGTCGATGAGGGTGCTTCTACATGTGTTATGTCCTTGTCATGTTGGAAAGCTCTTGGATCCCCAGAGTTGGTCCCGTCAAACACCCTGCTTACTACTTTCGACGGAAGGTCATTCCGTCCACATGGTATCCTCCCGACTTTTGAAATTAAGCTGGCAGGGAAAGCAGTGTCTGTTGAGGTGGAGGTGTTTGATGCACCTTTGGACTATAATTTTCTCTTGGGAATAAGCTGGACTTATGCCATGTTTTCCATCGCATCGATAATTTTTCGGGTGGTAGTGTTTCCAAACGAAGGGAAGTTGGTTATTGTTGACCAACTCAATTTTACTAGAAAATGCCGCATGGAATCTAATGAGTCCACTGTGCCATTGGTTGATCAGGTCAAACCTGCTTCAGAGAGCTTAGGGGCAGGAATGTACGCATCATTGATGGGCACATTTGATCTTCCAGCTCTTACTAATTATATAGGTTCTACTGGCGTGGAGAAGTCCATAACCATGGTTGTTGATAGAACTGATCCTTGGGTTCTCCCTTCCCACCTTGAACTTGAAATGCCCTTATCGACAGCAGAAGTGGTGTATCAAGCTATCACCAATACCGCTATTGATCCCATTTCGATCCCCCTCACAATCTCAGAGGAACTGGAAGAAGTCTATCTGCCTGCTTGGGCAGAAAACTCTTTGCATTCTATAGATTGTTTAGATATGGTTTTACCTTATGATGAAGCCATTCTGGAAGCCATGTGCGGATGAGATAAGATCTGTGAAGATCTTCACCATCAATCCTATTTTCTTCCAGAGTTAAGCAGGATAGAGAATCAAGAGTTTCATATGAGACTGGAAGACAATGTTGATATGCCCGTTAATCCCTTACCAAGGGAAGGAATGTTTGTTGAGGGGAATATGGGAAATATTTCCACTACCATCCCTATCAACATCTCTGTAAATCCTGACGTTGTGGAAAATATACATATCGGCACAAACTGCTCTCTTGAGGAGATTGCGATCTATACGGCCTTGTTTAAGGAATTCCGCGAAGTTTTTGCTTAGTCATTTATTCGCCCTCAGGACAGTTAGTTGCCTCAGGAGGCGCTTGCTTAGGTCCTACTTCCGACAATGTGGCTGAATATAGGGCTGCCATTGAGCTTCTATGGGATGCTTTGTCACATGGTATCACTCAGCTGGAAGTCGGACTGGACTCTCAATTGGTGGTTTCCCAGCTCAATCGGGCTTATCAGGTGCAGAACCCTATTCTATTGCGTCATTTTATGCAAGTTAGGTTATTGGAAAGAAATTTTGAGTTCATTACATTCAATCATATTCGAAGGAATCAAAATTCATTAACTGATGCATACGCTAATTACATCTTGGATTGGCATTTAACACATTTTACATAAAAGTATATGGCAAACACATAAAAAACATTTGTAAATAAACATACAATATATATATATGTGTGTGTGTGTGTGTGTGAATATCTGTCCATATAGATAGGTCGAGTCTCTGATTCTTAGATCCAGTAATAACTGTATAATATGCAAAAAATATACAAAATATGGATCAAAGTCCATCAAATGCTCCTAGATCTAAGCTGGACCACCTTGGTCCCCCTGGTAACCTTGCACTCTGGCTTCTTCAACCTCCTTGGCTTCAGCAGCCTCAACAAAATCAATGTACACAAGTACTGCTCTGGCTACTTGCCTCAGAAGGCGTATCCAAAAAGGTGGTACACCAACCACTAACTCCTGCATGATGGCTGGGATGTGCTCAATCCGTAAGGTAGGTACTCTATGGGTAAGCCTGGCCAGCTTCCCCTTAAGAACCCTAATCAAGCCCTGGTCTTCTCCCAAGACTGGATGCATATACATGTGTGGATGCCCTTCAGGGCGGATTGGTCCAATATCTACATTTTGACATTTTAAAAGGATTAGAACTCTTATACATATGTATATATCTCTATATTTAAAATTCATAAAAATTTTAAATATATTACATCTGTATTAATTCAGAAAAAAAGATTTGTTGTCGGCACCGTTTTTGCGTCCACCAGATTACTCTAGGGATTTTATATTATATCTGGCCGCATTTGAGTCGACCATAGGGGTGGTCCTAGTCCAGGAGGACGATAAGCTCCAAGAGCATGTCGTTTACTATCTTAGTCGTGCTTTAGCTGGACCTGAACTGAGGTACTCCCATGTCGAGAAGTTGGCCTTAGCAGTGTTACCGCCTTTCACACACCTGGGTCACGTGGCAGAAATCTTCAAGCCACTCGGTGTGTCCTTGGGGGCAAGTCTCGAGTCAAGGCTGTCAACTTGTTCTTGACTCCTCCGTTTAGGCTCAACTCCTAGTGAAGCCAAGGGGGGTAGACCCTATTAAGTTAGTAAGGATAAATTACTTAGTACAGTGATGTTAAATTGAATGAGTTACTTAGGAGTTTGAAAATTAACCATAAACAACCATAGATGACAAGAGACAAAATGAGCGCACGAAAGCACAATGCTGAGACACAATATATATATATATATATATAGCAAGAAAATAACCAGTGCCTTAAAATGGAGTCAAAAGAAAATCAATGTACTTGCATGTGCTTGGAGTGAATGTTTTGCAATTGCCTCTTGGTACATTTTAAGTTAATGTGAAATATGAGTTGATTAAAATTAGGCGAACGGGTGGACTCCAGATATACCTGTGAGTACTTGGAGTATGTCCAAAACTAAACCTTCACGGCTACCCGCAAGGAATATGTGGGCTGAATGGAGTCTCTGGGGCTATTTTTCATAATGCACCTGTTAGGGTGTGACAGAGATCAGCACCGCGAGGTCACTTTTCAGAAGTTCCCGCTTCCTTTGGGTATTTTGCCACCGTAATGGTTTGATCTAGGTGTTGGATTTTCACCTGATGGTTTGTCAATTTGGGAGAGTGAATCCTAATTATACTAGTCACTCAAGTGCTTTTGATACAACTTGACTGATTGGACGAACCGCAGCCAAGTGCAGAGCATACACACCGGATTCTTGTCAATTTTAGTAAATTTTGAGATGGATGTTCTTGTTAAAACGAAAACCCTCCAAGAACCTCTTTCGGTCCAAGTGGACCTCAATCGGGGAATCAAGGAGGGATATTTTATGATGGTTATTGAAACAAATGATGATAGCAAATGAAACATAAAAAGATAAGCAAACCACAATTTTCTAATTAGACTACCACGAACCTTTCTTCACTTTTCGGCTCAAAAGGAGGCTCGTGGGGTAAGTATTAAAGTTACTTTGAAACCAATAAAAATGGAATATGGAATTGATTTTAAATAAAAGTACACTACCCTCTAGATTAGTACTACGCTAGACTGAAAAAAGATGAACGAAAAGCAAAAAATAACACGGACGCAAATCCCCCCAGGGGGGATGGGGAATGGGCTTGAAAGAGCCTATTCAGAATTATTTTTATTACCAGTGGTTACAATATCAGCAAATTGATATGACGCCTCTTGATTCTTATACAAAATGAAACCAAGAGCTTACAAAGTGCAAAAATTAAAGATTTCAGTAAAAAAGGGAGACCCCTGGGGGGATTCAGAAGGCCCAAAAGTCACTATCGAACAGAAACTAATCCTCTTTTCTATTATACCTGCTAAAAACCAGCAAGCTCATTAGACTGAAATATGCCCAAAAGCACTCTAAAAGTACCTTTGGGTCAACTTACTTTTAACCAAAAAAAGCTAAGTTAAAACTAGTTAAAAAATGGTAAAAAGGGAACCAAGGAAAGCAAGCTTTCCTTGGGATCTTGGCTTGCCTTTTAGGCAGCCAATATTATGTGCACTGATTGCTAGATTTATCTTTTATAACATAAAACAGAAATCTAATACATGCAAGCTACAAATTCTCTTTAAAATTCCATGCAAAAAGGACGATTTCCCTGAAGCTAGATCTAGAATGCTTATGGAACCTTTTAAGAACAAGATCTAGAGTATGGGCTTTGAGGAGATATATCTATGTTAAATTTAATTTAAGATAATATATCTAAACAGTATCAAAGCTGTGAACAAAGTAACCAGGTAAAAAAAGATTGTTTTTGAAGGAGGAAAAGGAGAAGAGAAGTGCTTGTTGCTGACGCAGATCTGCAATGGAAACTTGTTAGTGGAATACAGAGGGGAAATGTCTTCACAAAGCTTTTGGATGTACATTGGATTCAAACTAGATCCATAGCTCGTCCAATCCTTGCTACCTGAAAACTAAACACACAATCCTGCACGAAACCTCATGAGATCTGGATATATATATGAAAAAGAGACAAGAATTACATGCAAATAAACTTATTAAGCATGTATAATCTATATCTTCTAACATAAATGCTATGAGATATAAGAAAAACAAGTAACCTTACTTGCCCAACTATACTGCTATTGATTCATCTAAATCGTTCAAGCCAGTCAAGGTTCAGATGCATAAATTGAGAGAAGAGCCGGCAACATCAATAGCCATAAGACAATGCTTAATCCACACATATGAGAGCATTACACCATTTGGCCTCCAAAGCTTCTTTATTTTGACAATCAAAAGATTACAACAGTATTACAATAGCAAGCCCTTCAATCCAACTCTAACTATCTTGGAAAAGGTAGCCTGTGCTTTATTTAAACAGAAAATAGATCTAGCACAGGGGGGCAAAAATCCCAAGGAGATAGACCACTGTAGCTGAAGGAGAGTCCATCAATGCCTAATCTGTGTCTAACTGAGCCAGATCTGAGTCTCATTGAATGCAATTTTCAATCGGAGGGCCGATCTGACTGACACCTCAACCTGTTGACTGAAGCATCCACCAAAACTCATCCATATCAGCCAAAACATGTGGAGGAGAGAGGGAGGGCGAAATTCCCCATAAAGGATGCTGAAGATCAACTTCGGATCTGATTTGATCACCTCCTTCAGTCAAGGATTTGTCAGATCCAGTCAATCTGGTTCAGATCTGACTGATTTCAATCAAATTGGCTGAGAATCCACTGAT
>LPNX010209725.1:424718-454148 GCA_001517045.1 Pseudotsuga menziesii | reverse complement strand
GCTTGCCCCCAAGGTCACACCTCTCCCACTTTCTCAAGTGAGGAGACAGCTTTCGGAAGATTTATGCTGCTGGTGTGCAATCGGCGGACAACACAACTTCAGGTTTATACACAGGGTTTTCAATACACAAAGGACTCCTGAGTGGAGCAGGTTCCTTTCCAAGGTTTGGTTGTGACAAACCATAGTCCTTCGCACGAGTCACAACCTTAGTGGCATGCACCATGTTGATGCAACCATGACCACTACTAGCTTCTGGAAGATCTTGATCTCCACTAGACTGATCGTGGGTCCTCGATTTCATGTTTTGATTATGTGGTAAAGGGTTGGTCAACACAGCTGGGCCCTGTGCTGTGAACCTCAAGGCATCTTCCATACGAGGGCACAAGTAAGTGAGGTGGTCATCCTTACACAACTTGCAAGGAAACTTAACCTTATGTTTAGACTGCTTGTCCCCCCCAACATTACGGGAATTCTTGTCATTAAAATTGGCATTTTCATTCCTATTCCCACCCTTACGATTGTTTTTACCCTTCTTCTTATTCCATCCAGGTTGCTACTTACCCTTCTGGTCTGACAATTGCACCAAAAGCACATTCATCGTTTGGGTGGGTTGAGATGAAGCTGTGGCTTGTCCCAAGGAATATTAGTTGATAGATAATTGACTCACTTGTTGCACAACCGAATCCACAGGTTTGGTACTCGTACAACCAACAATGCCATTGGCATGTGGTCCAGGTTTGACCTTAGGGTTGAAACTAGAACACGGAGTGTTCGGAATAATCTCATATAACAATCTGGATTGAGCATAAATCAAATCCAATTCTTGTGCCCTAAAAATGGCTTGTTCCTCATTCTGAACTCCAGACGTAGAAACATCCTTCACTAAATAAGGTAGTAACGATTTAAGGAACCACTTGAGGAGAAACTCTAGTGGTATGAAGGCTTTAATCAATCTCTTTCGTCTACGCCACTCTTGGATATGGTCTGAGATATGCATGGCTTTGTCTTGTTCAAATGTCAACAAGAGTTCTGTACCAATGTCGTAATGTACTGGTAGTTGGAATTTCTTGAGAAAAGTAATAGCTAGGTCATCAAACAAAATGAATGCCCCCCTAGGTAACTCTACGTACCATTTCGCTACAGGCCCGGTGAGGGTGCATTGAAATAGCCTTAAATGAATCGAATCATCATGTAAGGAATTAAAAGAGCACCAAAGGTGAAATGTAGTAACATGTTCACTATAATCTTCTCCTGGTTTTCCCTCGAATTTGGTAATGTCCGAGGGAAGCTTGGTAAAGACAGCCGGCCAAGCCAGGTCATGAGATACCAGATCATTCGTTAGTCTCGACAAGTCAGGTAAATTTAACGTTGTGAGGAAAGGGAGCCTAGGTTGAGCATGTTGATGCCATGCTCCCTGATAGTTTTGGTTCACATAATACTGATTACCGTAACCACCATGGCCATGGCCATGGCCATAGTATCCTCCTCTCGTTTGACCCGTGTAGGGTGGCATGGAAGCACCATAATGTGGTGTACCTTGACTATTTGGAGCTACAAAGCCATAATTCGGGGAGTAAGCAGGTTTTTGATACCTGTACCCATAAGGTGAATAACTCTTTCCATATTGTGGTCCATAATATTATCCATGAGAAGCTCCATAAGATGTCCCATGAGAAACTCCATAAGTAGGAATATGGGGAACTCCCTGCGATAGACCATAGGATGTTCCAGAAGTAGGAATATGACCTCCTGATACAATAGGAGGTACTTGACTTTGAGACATGACTACACGAGTAGCAGCAGTACGAACATGACTAGTGGAAACATTCCAGCCCAGAGGACCACATTAATGAGGGGGAGGAATAGCATTCAAAGAACTAGGAATAGAGGACGAAGGGACATGTGAAGTGATGTAAGTGGTATTCCCTATAGTCACTCATCTTGGTTCTTGTATCTGAATAGGACTACTAACACTAGGTCTAGGATGAACATGTGATGTAGCCTCCACTGTCGGGATGGAGGGTGCAATGTGACTCGTGCTCCCAAATATCTCCACATGGAAAGGAATAGAAGTGCCCCTAGGCGTAGTGTTAGGTTCAAACTCTGGCTCAGCATGGTGTGTCGGATCATGTGCAGGGACACCATACATGCCATAACTAACATAACTAGTGCTCGCAGGTTCATGATGAGTCTCATTGCCCTACATCCAATATCGATGACCTATGAATGAGGGATCATACCTAGAGTGTGTACAGATATCAAGTGAAGGATCGTACCTAGAGTGTGTAGGTATATTAGGTGAAGGATCATATACAAGAGTAGGATCTTCTTCCCCAACCTCGTGAGGTGGAGAAGACAACTCAGGAATTTCATCTTCATGATCTCCCATCATGTGTGAATCAATGTGAGAAATAGTCCATTTATACCGTCTGTTTCTCTCTCCCAAAGGAGGAGGAGATGTAGGAGGCAGAAGTCCTGCTAAACAACGAGAATGGTGAAGTGTCGCACCCGAATCCACAATGACTCAAAAAATGAAAAAAGACTCTTCTAATTACGCAAACCCTAAGCAAGCTAGCATGCACAGAGCATACACCTATATAATCTAAAGCCAATCACAAGAAAACAAGGGTAGGATATGTGAGCTCCCAAATGAAGCAGGTATGTCTCGCCTAGGAGAGGCTTGAGACTCCCATCCACAACAAGTGGAGGTTCGTAACCAATTATTGTGGCCCTCAACTTCAATGCATTTAGGGATTGTGTTGTCTGACCCCAACCTGGCTAGGAGACCTACAGAATAACCCCTGTAAAGTACCCCCTCGATAACCTAGGTAAGGAAACTAAGGTCACCTCAATATAATAAATGCTCAGGCGGACAGTCGCAGGCGGGATTGATTGTATGGGCAGGGTAGAAAAGCCCGAAACTCTCGAAAGACCCCCTAGATATGAATACAATCCTGGAAATATATCTGGTGCTACTTAGTTATGACCAAGGTTCATCCCAATCAATAACCGCTCACACTGCCTCGTGCTTAACTCCCTTGTAAGAGGAGGATCCTAAGAAACACTAATTATACCAAGGAATTTCACACTCTCACCTGGACAGACACATACATGTTGTTGTTTGGTGGCCTTGGAGAATTTACTCACAATCAACTATTCCAAGACCCTAAAACCTAATCTTGTTGGTGTACCCTATAAAAGAAAATAGTGTAATCCATTTTAATTAAGCGTTGATTTTGTTTGGCTTATTACTCAAAAAGGTAGATGATCATGCAACCAATGGTGTTATGACGCAACATGAAGTAAAATGCACACCTAACAATCAATGCAATTGCATTGTGTCGAATGAAAAACAGGGCATGCTACTATATGAAATGCAAAATTTTCTTCAAATGACAAATGCAATCATTCCTATATGAAATCCTAATTAATACTTCGCTAAGAAAACCTAGTGTAAGTACCATGCAAAACGCAAAGTGCAATGATGAATAATGATGCAAAGAATCAAATATTTTTGGATTTTTTGAATAAAAATGAGATAATAAACCAAAATAATGACTCTACCAGCCCCAGACTCTGCAAGCACCATCAAACAGTACCCACGCAAAGCACTAAGGTAAAAGAGACCTAATGCACTAATCCCAAAACAAAAAATCAAAAATGCAATGGCAAGAACATTCTTAAAAAAAAATTACCCTAAAAACGTCTTTGGTTAGAAACAGAGGTGTATACAGACTCCAGAAGCATCTAAGGAGACTCAGCAATCATCAAAATTCACCCAGCAACACTCAATATTCCTCTAAAAGGAAAAACTTGGGGCATATGTGACTGTGTGTAGAAAACCTGTGTATATACATGGATATCTCAGTCAAAACCGCGTGTACATGTGACTATGAGGAAAAAACTTGCATACAGGAAGAAAAAGAGATAAAAATGAAGGAAAACAGATAAGCTAAGACAAAATTCACTCCTATCAGACACTACCAGGGAAACATGCCCCCATACCCAATTCAGAAACAGAGAAATCAGAGCAATTCAAGAACATTGAATGCCTATAAAAACCCCCAAAGGAAAAATGACTAGGAACTCCCCAACGGAGTCGCCAATTCTGTTACAGAGAGAAATTCCTATGGCTTGGGGTACCACAACAGATATATTGAGTCCAGAAATAAATCCTTTCCTATATGCAAGAGAAACAAAATATCTAACACTAAAGGATCTCGTTTTGTACCTTATTCCAGACGGTTGATGTAGATCCCCATTGAGCTTTTCCACTCTCGCTTGTATTAGCAATTTGCTTCCTCAACATTCAAAAAACAAGACAAGCATGCTATATATAATTGTGTTAGACATACTCTAGCATATATAATCAATAATATATAAGAATTTAAAAGCATCCATGGATCAAATACTCATTTAAATACACATTATTGGACAAGAAAAGATATTTATATTGATATAAAATAGAGATTACAATAGTGACAACCTCTGTCGGCACGTCTGCGAATCGGAGAAACTGAGTCCCCCGCTTGGGCCTCCACCACTTCAATCCTCCATCTATTGATAGCAATCTCACAAGCAAAAGGCAAGCTTGGGAAGAACAAAAAGTGCTCCAAAGGACAAAGGGATGCAGACTCAAGTATAAGCTCTGGCAACAATGGACTATAGTTTTCTTGCTCTTCAATTCCTCCCCCTTCAATGTATCCAAAGGGTTCCTTATATAGCTCTTCAATGGGGTAATGAAAGGTTGAATCCGAGCAATCTCAAGGTATATGGAAGGCCAAGAGACAAGTGACTTGGATCCACATCAAGGAAAACTCCAAAATCATTTGTCCTTTTGCACAGATCTCAATGTACACGGGTTTAAGGGTCAAATCTGCGTATATACACGAGAAAGGGATTAAAAGTCGCATCTAGAAATTATTGCATGTTTTTAAGGATGATCTTGGTAACATCAAAGCTACAAAAATGGTCCAAGGGGTATAAAGAGTCTATAGAGGGACAGGGAAGGCCGTAAAGGTGTGATCCACCATGTGTGGTAAAATCAACTGTAACAGAAAGAAGATCAACCACTCTACAACATATGTTTACTGATTGTTTGGAGGTTGAGGAAAACCTTAAGATGTCAAAAATATTATCAATCTAAGGCAGCGGTGGTGAAATAAAAGATACATTAAAATTGGTTGGGCCCTACAAGCAAAATGAAAAGTTCCCTGTTCAACTAAAGCTTTCTCTTGGTATAAAGAAGGATGATTAGCCCAATATAGGAGCATATGGTTCTATAGGCCTGTTTTCTAAAGATAGCAATCTGCACAGCCCCGGGTCTATACAGGACAATTTTAAGAAGGATTTTGGTGTGCATGTGTATGATGAATATGAGGAAGAGTACCTGTGGGCTATACCTAAAGAGATGGCTATGGAACCAAGGCCTGCTGATGGAGAAGATCAAGTTGTAATGCGAAGTCAGAGAGTTAAATCAGAAAAGGGTGATAAGGGTACTGAAGGTGATAACCTACCCTTGTGCTATGCCTCTTTTGAATTAATACGACACATGATTAGAGCCTCTAAGAAAAAATAGAAAGAAGGGGAGATGGTGCAATCCAGAAACCTATATGTAAGAGGAGATGATAAAAATAAACTGTCATGCAATTCCTCTCCAGCTACCGATACGTTGGGGGTTTGTGATGAGGTGTTGAGCCACAGAGAAGGATGCATCAGCCCTCAAATAGATACATTTTTTGATGTTCCACCTTCAGGAGTACCACCTCACACAGGAGGGATATGCCTACTTGGTTCCGCTAGAGAAGCGGGGGACCTCCCTCTTGAGCCACATCAAGCTCTCGCTGTAAAAATTTCGAGTGCAAAAGGGGATGTTTCATTGAAGAAAGATTATGTGGGCCCTCTTCTACAATCTTTTGGGTATCAGCTGGAAAAATCACTAGAAGAAGGGAGTTTTGGATGGCTTTCCCACGAGCAGAAGACGGAGTACATTGGAGGTTGTCGTGTTTTATATGACCCCATAGCAGAGTACATGGAAAGGTTAGGTAACAATAATGACTGGTCTCGTCTCTGTGATAAAGATCAGTCTATTTTCTGTATCTTTCTTCCATTATCTATTTCATTTCTATCCATCAAGCATGAAAAAATAACAACACTATTAGGCAAGTTGCTTGATTGGCTACATTGGAAGTCTGATTTCACTTAATCGGGATTAATGCACTAAATTAGGTAGAGTAGGTAGGAACCAATAAGCTCGACAATCATCGAGAATTTCCTTCATTACTATTTTAGTTTGCTTTCATTTTCAGTTATAAGCACAGGTTTCCAGTTAAGAGCATGGTTTACAAGAGTGGCATGAATTCACTGAAGCAATAGCTCAGAGAAAAATGGGGATTTCAAAAAAATATTGAAGGCAACCCAATGGTTTTGGCACTTGGTCTACTGGGGTTCTTTGTTACCTCACTAGGAGGATAGCATCCCTCATGGAGCCGGTTGTTAACACTCCATTTTCAACAATTGATTTAGAGGCTCGATAGAGTTTGAGGAGGATTCCATTCCTTTGAAACATTACGTGAACACTCTTCAGGTTATCACGATAGCATGGATGGTCAATATAGGTGTCATAACCCGACGATACAGGATCACAAGGAAGAGGAGCAATGATGGATCGTAGTTTTGGCCCAAGATGCAGGAGAGTGGTCAAATTGTTACTATCATAGAGACCATTAAAGCAGGCAATCAAATGAAAGGCTGAGATCAAAGCAAATCCCAATTAGTGGCCCAAAACAATTTTGCACAGCGAACATGCTCGACCAAAGCCACTTTTCCAGATTGCGAAATGGGTTAAAGGTCAGAAGCATCCGACGATGAAGATGAGATCATGAGGATATCCATGGTCCTAAGTGATTTCACATCCCAAACTAGCAAGGACGAAGTATCGATCTCAAATTGCAAAGAGTGGTACAAGCTGCAAAGATCAACGATCATGACGAAGAAAGGAATAGATCAATGGTTGAGGTTCTTTTCATGATCCAAAATAGCGCGGACAATGTCATGGTCCCGATTTGCAAAAGAGGTGGTAGGACCCACTCAGATTGATGGTTGCATGAATAGGTCAATCCAGATCGACGGGTAAGAACAAGTCATGATCCAAAGCTTCCCGCTATATCAAGAAAGGAGAAATTGGTGACAGAAGTGAAGAAACGTGGATGGAAGATGTGAAAGGTTCCCCAAAATTGAAGGGCTGAGAAGACCTCCATGCTACAGGTATCATATCTAGTGTGGTGGTGACAGGGGAAGGGACATTCATACATGTAATTCGCCTCCCGGTAGGTGGGCTGATGTCTCCAAACATCGTCTTTGATAAACCAAAGGAAAAGGTCCCATCCAATGATGCTAACTTCCCTGACTCCACAGGTCCGACACATGGTTCACATGGGAAAAAATAAGAGTTGCAGGTTTTGAAATGGTGAATCAAACATCTACACAAAGTTAAGAGAAGCCATGAACTGAGTCTGCTCAGTGCTACTATCACAGTGAGTGAAAAGGTAAGAAAGGTCAAATCCACAATCCTTGAAACCAGCTTGGCAACCATGTGAGAAGTGCTTAGAATCCTATACATTATCAGATAATATAATTGAACATCAGAAGAGATGATCCCCCACCCTAGCGTCACACAGGCTACTATCGCGTCGACCATTGTTGAAGACTATAGCCATCTCCAGGTCGTTTAGCTTGCCCTATATAGCACCATCTTTTGAAGATCGTTGAGGTATGGAAACGTATATATGGTAAGAGGCAAAGGTTGAATTCTGAGAAGTGTCAAGTTCTTTCACAGAAAACCATGGCTCTGTGGTTTGAGAAGTTATTTTGATAAGGGATACTCATGGTAGGCGAACATAAATGTGTGTTTATTCATCATCCTAGTTACCCACACCAGGAAATCGCCAACCATCGGGGCACAGATGTTAAATATCGAGGGAGATTCACCTGCTTCCACATATCCTAGCCCTTGAAGGTGTTGTGCGTGGGTTTTTACATGCCAGCAACCTCTCTCTGACACTCCCAGTTGTAGTCACGACCTCCAAAATCCTATCCCACAGTGGTGGTAGAAATGTTGGATAAAATGCTCACTATGGGACCATATAGGTCCGAATCCTTCGACACCACCCCTAGAATCTCCACTTTACTACTTTTTTGTGGGAGAAGAGAAGGTCAAACATACACCCAACTGCATGGCCTGCAAGAAAACCCTCCTCGTAGGAGGAAGAAAGCGGTACAAGGATGATAAGCTTCTTAAGTCGTTTATCATCACCAAGTGCATGACCACCTTTTTCCTAGCCTCCTCCTATAACCATGTTACCAGATGAAAGAGGGGTCAGGAAAATGATCGAGCAGTGAGACTCGGGTCTTCTTGCCAGCCTTTGAGCGACATGGTCTGGAAGAAGCAAGCTGGTCAAAGAGACAAAAAGGTATATCCGAAGTGGCCTGAGTGGAAAACTGACTGTTAGCATGCAACATGGGGATCACTTTCACGAAGTGGGGAGGAAGAAAAATATTTGCTGTTAGTCTGCATTATCACTCGCTCCAGGTCCATAATTTTTTTTCATATTTGTAAATCATGTCAATAGTTCCACTCTCCAGACTGTTAACATATGATTGTGACTTGTAACAATTTTCAGTTTAATAGTCTTAGCACTAGAATAGTATAAATACACTCCCAATAGAGGGAAATGAGCTAGCTAGAGGGTCGATAAACCTTCAAGGGTTGAGGTTCTCTGTTGTAAAACAATATCTAGTTCTTGTGTTATGAATAAAATTGCGGAGGAAGATTTGTTTCTTAAGACGGAGATTCATGTGTCGTTGCTTCTTTCAATATGTATTTTCTTTACGTTAAATGTATATCATGTTTCCATTCCATTTTGTTGATTTCTTTCATGTCTATAACTTAGAGTATAACAGTTTGGAATTCATACCTGCTATGCTTCGCCTGTTGTTTCCGACATTTATCAATTTTTCTTCTGAAGTTATGTGGAATTCATCTTGTTGGTGCTCCATGTGATGGGTTGTTCTCTCTTATCTTCTAAACACCCACTAAATATCTCCTGATTGTGAGATTGATGGCTATCTTGCCTCTGTTTGCAACCCCATGCCATTCTTTTCATCATGCAAATGTTCCCTACTCAGGTTTTTGACTCCATTGTCAATGGTCCCTTGCCCTAATAATCCCACATACATCTCACATCACTCTACTTTGTCCCATTTCAGGAGTCCATCCTCCTGACCATCCTTTACCGAATATCTTACATGGAGTAAATTCTAAATACAAGCGAGAGATCCCTCTCTGACTGCACAAGGCTAGAGGCACAGTCTAAAGTGGTTCTGCTATTACTCGGGAGAGGGCCTCCCTTCAACCTTGGGGCTCAATCCCGGTGCTAACACTTCCCATTCTGATGAAAGATCTAGGTGATATGAACAAGGAATAGTAAAAAAATTTCTAGCATGCTATTTTTTAAACAACTCCTCCCCTTGAATTGACAAGTCTTCTAATCAAATTTAGAGTTTCTTTAAACAACTCATCAAGAACATTTAGTTCTCTATGAAAGGAAATTTTTGTAATGTCTTTTTCCATTTCTTAATTTTATCATTAAAGATAAGGTTAGAACATGTAGATTAATTTATCTAGTGTTCCAATCAATAACCTAGTCATACTCATTCAATCCCAGTCTCTACCCCACCCATCGATTATCACAGGAAGGCTTTCATTTAACGAGCAACATCAAAGCAATTTTTTTGTAAAAATAAGAAAACAACTGGAATCGCCATAATCCATCGATTTAGTTAGTTATGTACAAGAAGCAAACCACAGGAAATTTAATGACACACATGAAAGAATCAAGGTCATTGATAAGATTAAATTACAATCATTGATAGGATTGCAACGCATGGGAAACCAAGCACATAATTAAATAAGTTGATACTACTCGGCACATGAATAGGAAAATGAATGAAAACAACCCCTATTACCCTAACCATCAATATCATCTGGGTGTTTAAACCCTGCGTATTAATATCGCATATTTATTTCTCAAAACCCTTGTGTTTTCCAACTGTGCTACTTATAAGCATGGAAAAAGCAACACAACCAACTCCTAGCTTGTATGACAATTTTAGTTGAAAAAATAAACAATCCCTAAACAAATATAAGTTAACGTTTCACGATATACCACACTAGACGTGATGCTCCTCGTTCTTGGTAAGAGGTAGGTCTTGAGATGGATTTCTCTTGTGGTAATTTGGCTAATGACCAAGCATATTGGTATTAGACCATGATTCCGTCTTTATCTTTAATGGAATGGTAATGTGGTTGACGACCAAGCATAGAGGTACTAGGTCATGATCCCATGTTTATCTTTACTTCTATTAGTAACTCGTTTATTCATCAAATAACAAATAGCAACATGATCAGTATGCACAAATAAATACATCAAGAAATTCAACTTTTTTTATCACATCTTATTCTATTTAGACATCATCAATGAAGGCAGGCCCATCATAGTTGTGGTTACATGTGGGATTAGTGATAAACCGGTTAATGGAATAATTGAAACTTTGTCATAAATGGTCAAAGCACTGAGGGAGAATGGAAACAAAAATATATTCTCTTCCAAACCTTCTTTAAAGTATTCTAGTGAGTATATAAAGCTAAGACAAATATGGGTACCTCGCAACAAGATGCTAGATAAGCAACTAGTTACCCAACAACCTTGTCAAATTCTTATCCCCAACTCTAAGAAACATTCTTAAACTCATACCAAGTGAAAATATTTTATGAGCGACGGATTAGAGGAACCCTGAGGCTCGAATTTGCACAACCACATACGAAAATACCAATATAATTCACTCATTAGAATTAGCCAAGCATTAGAGACCTCCCAGCTATAAATTCATGTGGGAAAATTAAATGTTAAAAGGAAAAAGAAAGATACAGGGAGATTCAAAACCTGGACTCATTGTGCCGAGAGGCGCTCTACAACCCAATATGAGGGAGATCTTGTAACATGATGTAACGTTAGTAACGTTTGTAACATGTAGGAAAAAAATAATAGTGGTAGTGAACATTATGAGAGAGATATTGTAACGTGATGTAACGTTAGTAACGTTTGTAACATGTGGCCAAAAAATAATAGTGATAGTGAATATTATGGGAGAGATCTTGTAACGTGATGTAACATTTGTAACATGTCAGCAAAAAATAATAGTGATAGTGAATATTATGAGAGAGATCTTGTAACGTGATGTAACGTTTGTAATATTGAAGTAACTAATGTAACGATCCTCATGTAAATGTCAGCTATAAATATTATGAGGGAGATGTTGTAACATTATGTAATGTTACTCATCAAAATGTCCACTATAAATATTTTCTTCTATTTACTTATGATTTTCATATTATGAAAGAGATGTTGTAACGTTATGTAAGGTTTCTCATGTAAATTCGGCTATAAAAAAGTCAAAATTTATTTTTACTTCTATATTTATTTCTTTTTACTTTTTACTACTATTTATTTTATACTTTTATTTACTTTTAATAAAAAAATTGAAATTTTGGCCGAGCATTGTCACAATTCGAAGCCATCTATATGGAAAAACTTCTGTCCTTTTATATAAAATAATTTCCTGCTTCATTACAACACACGTTTGCACACGTGAGTTCGCTTCCCCTTTGTTTTTAACTGTAAGAACTACAAGAAAAAATAAATCCAGACTTCAATATTTTAACATAAAAAATAAAAACAAGAAACATATGGTTTTTATTTATTTTTAATCTATACAGGTAAGAGTATTCTCTTAAAGTATTACTTGTAAGCTACATCCCCAGCCTTTGAATGATTTTTTATTTTACTACTATTTTAATGGAAGCTCGCGATAGATGCACCATATTCTCTACAGGTTTACAGTACGTTGAACTATATCTATTATTAGAATTCATGCATGCATGCAATGAATTGTATTTATCTCCAATGAATTGTATTTATCCCCTGGGTCCTCTAATTGTATCCTCACGATTCACGCAGGCATAGAACACATCAATGGAAATGTGTTTGAAAGCATACCCTCCACGGATACGATTTTTATGAAGGTGAGAAATACTCTTTTATTTTACGTAAATAGTTTGATAATATTTACTTTGGATTTGTTTAGAAACGGTATTAGTACTTTATTTACAAATTTTACTATGGATTTCTCAATGAAATCATTTTCTACATATCTAGGATGACAAAGACTGCATCAAACTACTTAGCAACTACTTCCAGGTTGTTCCAGAAAAAGGAAAGGTCATAATAGAAGAGGTTGTATAGGATATAACTGAAAGTTCTAACCCAGTAGGATCTGGCTATGCTATAGATGCTCTTATGTTGAATCTTTCGCCAGGAGGCAAAGAAAGTACACCAAAACAATGGAATGAGAACATATAAACAAGGATGTGAAATTTTTATCCTCTTGACCTACAAAAATTCTGAATCGTGCAAGTCCCAATTTGGATATTCATGTTACCCACAGAAGTATTTTTGAGTGAAGGTGCGCATGGGTATAAATGCTAATTATCACATAGAAACTGATACACAGATAATGCCTTTCAATCATGTTTTCGGCAACTCATTCCAAATAAAATCGTATGGAATTGAATGATTTATGTAGCGCAAAGCTATGAAAGTTCGCTTTTTAATTATGGGTTTCAAAATATTTTATATTTGGATTTATTTGGGATAATGGCATATGTCACTCTCTGATGGTTTAGTTGTTGCAATATATTTTGGTTTTCCAAACATAATGGGCCAGAAGCTAAAGAGTAAGAATCACTTCCTATATTAGCTTCTACCTCCTTTGTAACCTATGCATATGGTTCCACCTATGGTAGGATTTCAACAGATTTTTCAACAAGTTTTCAAGGCCATTATTACCATTGTTTATATTGGGCCAGAATTTGAATGGCTTATGGTGTTGGTCGAGTGGGATATCACCCTAGTATCACTATTTCCTTCCTTTCAATCAATTGTGTGGAAGATTTAACCAAAACATATAGTTTAAATGATCATAACATAAACTTGAAAGAAAATGACCACTTAAAGAACTATGAAGAAAATTGAATGAATGGTACCACTCAATAAAGGCCTTTGCTAACTCTTTCTAGGGCTGATCCTTCATCTATCAACAGAAATCATAAGGATATTTTTGGAAGGTTGGGTCTTAGATTAACTTGTTCAACAAGTTCTTAATCAATACTTTAAGGGCTTGTCTAAATAAAAACTCATTTTAAGCTATGGTCTAAAAAGGATTTCTTTGGTCTAGTGGTGAGCTATGGTCTAAAAATGATTTCTTTGGTCTAGTGGTCAGCTATGGTCTAAAAAGGATTTTTTTTGGTCTAGTGGTGAGCTATTGTCTAAAAGGGATTTCTTTGGTCTAGTGGTGATAATGAAAGGGTTAAGAGTTTGATAAAGAATAATTGATTGATCGAATTGATAAGAGAGATTCATTAAGAATTTGTTCAAGCACTCACTTGTGGATTTGGTTGTTGTCTTTGAGATGCATGTTAGTATAAATGTATTGGTTCTCGATACACATTATAGTAGAGAATATCTGGCACAAATTAAACTTGGGAAGTAATGTTGTGGTATAAACACGCTAGTATTCTTTGTCACATACATGTAGTGTTGTGAACTAGTTACATATGCATAAATTTCAATCATATGATATGCATTACACAACATAGTGCAGTGAATCTTGTTGTATAAATAACCTATTGATGTAGTTGAGGAGCTCAGCAATTTGCATGGAAGGCTAATAGTTAAGACAAATCATCTTCCTTGTTTTTCTCTTCCAATTTGGAAATTTTTGTACTTTGTTCATTATACACAATACTGAATAGACTAGAATACTTTGAAATGTTTGTGTCCCGATGATAAATGACATACCATGAGATTGTGAATACTTGAATAGTTGGTTACTTTGATATTTTTCTTAACTTCAAGTTGTCCATACCTTGTAACACATTGTCACAAAGTTAATGGGAATTTCGAGTTGCTTAGTTTTCAATATAAACATGCTAATGTTTGTATGAATGAATATATTATCCTTTTTATGAGTTCACTAATAAATTTCAACAAGATAGTGAATAAGAAACATATTTGTGGGTGTATGTCATGATCCCTACTCATTGATTGGCTCAACAAGAACAAATATTTGTGTCTTAGGAAAGTGTAATAGGGAGTTGTATAGGATCTTATTGGCTAAGTTAATCGAAGATCCACCCTTCCAAAAGAAACCTTATGAATTGTGTTGATAGATGAAGGATCAACAATTGAAAGAGTTAACCAACGGATTTATTGAGTGGTGTCATAAACTTATATTATCTACACACAACTTTCAATTTTTAAAAAGAAAAATTTCCTTAATTTAAACATTTCATCTACCCTAAAAATAGTACCCTTTGATCCATGTGATATCTTATTTCCTTATCTAATTTTGGAGCATAATATTAACCTGCCTTAACCTCTCACTCATTCATGCATCCCTTTTTTTTTGAATGGGACATATAGTAAAAATAGTGAATGGTTTTCTTCATCTAAATAGGTTTACAACACCATCTGGTCCCCTCAGATCCATCTCATAAAACCATGTTTCATTTTTTTTGGCCGACAAATTCCCCGGGATGGGATAAACCTGAGAAACTGAATGTCACCAAAAGGTGAATTGAGGCCTACATATACAAACAAAGTCCCTCCCTTGTATTGATGGTCCAAAAAAATTCATATTCTTCTTATGAGTATTTCAGTCCTGAAAAACCTTGAATGTTTGGATTTCAAAGCAGTGCCAATGACGGCAGTAGATTCTATGTTTGAATATCTCCAGCGCCTTCAATATTTTATGACATCCTTCCATAAGTCGTTGTCCCAACTTTCCAAAGGCAACAGTAGCAAGTAGATCCTCAATGTGTTGAAGAACCTAATGGAGTATTATCACAATCTCCACAAAGCCCTGCAATCATGGTACAAAACCCTGCATATAAAGGATGAAAAAACAGAAGTATCCCCAACCCTGGGAAAAAAGGGAAAAAAAGAACAAAATATCAAACATCCAAGTCTACAATAGGCTCAAAACAATCTACAATAAAGGCAGAAACTGTGGTCTCTTACACTACATCGTGCAGAACATGAAAGAGGAGACAGCCATTTGGAATGATTTGTCGGTGGTGCTCAGTAACATCCCCAATGCATTGAAGTTGGCATTGAAGTTTCTGCATGGCTATAAATTCTCAAAATATGGCATTAAATGGGCTTATATTTTGATCTTGGAATCCCTTTACCCCATTTTTGGTAACGATGACAATGCTACTATTCCATTGCATGTCAAGGATTCGGCCCGAGAGATTGCTAAGGTTTGGAGAAACCAGATGAATAAGAAATGTGCATTGGATTCTCAGGCCTTCCTACAACTCTTAATAACATTTAGGATCATGGCAGACTAAGAGAAGGATGAGCTTTTGGAGATATTGATTCTTTTTTCTAGCCACAAGTAAGCTCCAAATATGTGTCGGTCTCTTCGATTGTCTCCCGATGCAGGTTAGTGCATTGATTACTATCTTCTTGTGTTAAACATTAATTTATGAAAAATACAAAAGAGTGCAAGCGAGTGTGGTAATCCCACATTAGAAACAATAGTGAGACAACTGTGCTTACTGAATTACTAATTTTTATAAAAGCATCTTTCCCAATTCTAAAGTTGGCTTGGGATTACAAGTATCCCAGAATTTATATGGTAGTTTCTTCCCTCTCTACCTCACTTTGGCTGTTATTGTACTAACATTGCTTTGAAGTGCTTGTATGCATTGCGAGTGTTATTCACTATATTTGTTGTGATTCCTTCTTACTTGTAAGAATCCAAATAATTATAGTGCTTTGTCTCGTCATGTTTCATGTTAATATAGAGTTTCCAAGATTGACCATATAGAGTGTCTAAGACTGAATTCTAGAATGTTATGTAATAAGTGTGCTTTTAGAACAAATCCCCTACATTTTCAATGGGCCTATTTGTTGGTAACATCAACGATAATTTAAAAAATCCATCAAGGTTCCATTCTCATTGGTATGTGTCATCTAAATGCAAGTCTTAACTAGGTGCGGCTCCATGTCGATTTTTGTTGAATAGTCACTGTTAACCAAAAAAAGTCCCTCACTCAACTCTCCATGGCCTACACCACCCAAGGACACCATCTCATGACCCTCATATCACTCCATTAGACCCCCACACCCTCAAAATAGCTTAAGAATGAAGAAAAGGGCTTAAGAATGAAGAAAAGGGCTTAAAACCCCCAAAAAGGAGCCTAAAATACTCTCCTAGGAGCTAAAGCCCCGAAAAAGGGGATAAAACCCTAAAAGGAGCTAATGTTAGGGCAGAAGGGGCTAAAAGCCCAAAAAAGGGGCTAAAGCCCTTATCAAGGGCTTAAAACCCTGAAACCCCAAAAAAAGCTATAAAAGGAGGGTGGGGGGTCACTCTCAAAAACACTTCTCCCTTGCATCCTATTATGTTGCTTATGGATTCCTTGAGACCCTTTGCCTCTCAACCCACCCACACTCCCTCTCCTCCATTTCCATTGAGCCATAGCACCCCCATCCAAGAGAGGTGCTTCTTCAATCCAAGGCATGGTGGCCCATTCCACCCAAAGAGAAGGTATAACTGTGTATTTTTGTTTTGTTTATTTGCTTTTCTCTAACCCATTGCTTGTTTGCAGGTTTTCATATTTTTCTTGCAGGTTTATGTCTAACATATGTTGCAGGCTTACTGTAGCTTAATGATTGTTTGCAGGTTATTGGAAGCAGAACCCTAACCTTTGTTTGCAAAGGGGTTCTCCATCTTTGCTTTTATTTCTGTCTAGTTTCATTTCCATTTTCCTTTTCAGCATTTCCACACATAGAAACCTAACCTTCTATCCTATAGACAGAAGGGAGCCATTCATGCCCCTGTAGCAAGGAGAAATCCCTGCTATAGTCACCATCATGACTGGCAGTCTCAACTAGGTGCAACTCCATGCTGATTTTTGTTGAACAGTCACCCATAATGACTTGCACATTCAGAGGAATTCCATTTTATGTGGGGTAGGGAAACTGTCGTCGACCTTGGACTGTACTTTTGTTGTAACTCTAAAAATGTGTCCCATAATCTTAAAGAAAATATCACCTTTTCCATGAATAGGTTGGGCACTACAAGAGGCATGTTTGCATGGGTGAAATGGTCCTTGAGGGAAAAACAATAAATATTGTCTACATGGGTGAAATAATCTTCGAGATCCCAATTAATAAATATAAATAGTACTAGAGATGCAAATCAATAAATCAAACATTTTACTAAGATGACATCGCAAGGGTACTTTTCAGTGAAAATAACCCAGCGACATACCCATAGGAGCAATTGATACTGTAGTTAGTACCATCTGGCTGCAGTTAGTAAAATAACAAGTACTAAGGGTGCAGTTGCTCTCTTGTTCCTACATGGTATTCTGAAACAATTGTTACAAATTTGGATTTAAATTGTGCATTCTTTATGCAATTTTCCTTTAATAAGCCAAGGTTAATATTGATAAGTCAATATGATGCCAAATCTCACAGAGCATTCTAGTGCAATCTAGATATGAATGGGGAATGATTGAAGTTGTGAGTGCAAGAGTAGCTCATTGGAAATAAAAAAAGAGAGGAAATTAGACTCTTTTACCTTAGAATCCTTTCTAGGATACTTCAAATACAACCAATGAATACCAATACAAACGATACTAATTAAAAAATTTGACTTCGCTTCCCCAACTTTTAACCATATCTACCATATACAATTCAAAATTGAATTTGGATTTATGCATTTAAATAAATTATAATAAATAACTATTGGAAAAATACAAATCCAATTCAAAAATAAAGGAATAAAATCATTCAATATAGTTTTAATGAGCAGCAATTGTTATTTAAGTTTGGCTACTTATATCTTGTATTTCTTCATTTTGTAAAGTATTGAATGATTTTACATATTTGTCTGTATCAGAAGAATGTTAATGGTAACATCATTGAATGATCGCAATTTCTCAAGAACCATGTAGTGCAAATAAACAAAGGAAAAACAAACAAAATATAATATTTAATGAGCAAATTCAATGATTAATATAGGGAGACCAAGGTTGGGTTGTGGTTTAAGAAGGGAACTAAAATGAATACTAGTGGAAATATTTCAACTTACATTTTTCTTATCCAAAACAAATAAAAAGAAATTGATTCTTGACATGTATTAAAAAGGACTCGGGACTATTTTATAATTGAACATGAGCAAATCTCTAGGAGAGTCATCAACTATCTCCTGCTTGTAGTGTAGAGAAAAGAACAATCTAAATTTTGATATTGGTTTCAAAATATACATATTTGTAGGGGTGTTTTGCACTTCTTTTTGCAAAACCTCTTTGGACATTTCCTAAAGGGACACTTAGGATTTTCTTGATGTTTGAAATGATGTGGCCATGCATGACAACTCGGAAACACACATCCTCTTTCACTAATCACTCTATCTATCTATAATCTTTATTTGAAATTACATATGATTTTCTTTCTTCACGTGGATATCATTAAATTTAGGTAGCCTAGATTCTTGTCATCAGTTACGGGATTCAACTTTTCTAAGAGGATACCAAAGAATGGTTTATGAACTGCTTTTTTAATTTTTGTTCCAAAGGAAAAGAAGTGTTAATACACCCTTTTGAACATAACATTGATGAATAATCAGAAAATTGGTTGTTCTTGAAGAAACAATTGTCTCTGTTAAGAAAGATGGAGAGGAAAACTGCTAGATTTACTACACATACTGGATTAAGTGATCAAGTAAGTCCTCATATTACTTTATACGAGACTTGATTAATTAAATTAGTGGTTTTATACTTGGTTTTTGTAAGGTTCTAGTGTGGTTGGATTTATACATTGATAACTGTATCATGAATCAATTTTGTCTTCCCTAGTGTCTTGCATCGCATAGTTTATTTCTCTAAAGTACAAATCATGTTTATCTTCTTCTCCTTTTTTGGAAATGCATATTATATTACATTACTTCACATCAAATCATGCATCTCAATGATTCATGATGTGATTACACAAGCATCCCCTCCTTTAGGCAAGGAGTGTCAGTATATTTTCCTTAGCCCCAATATCAAGATATTTTACATTATTGTGAAAAATTCCAAATATGGTTTCCATGTCTACTTTGAACAATGTAGTTCCATCCAAATGAAAAAGAAATCGATCCCCATTGAATGTACCTTGAAATCTTCTTTCCTATGCAGAGGCTATTTCTGTCAACATAATGGTGTTCCAAATTGCTCTACCATATTGTTCTATCATCCCACTTGTTTCCCAAGATGACTCCTTTCCAATGAACATAGCTAACAAAAGAATGGCATATTCAAAGGCAATCCACAACGAAAATACTTGGGCAACTCCACTCCTAGAAAAAAATTTGACAAAATATGGTTTGTGATTTCATGTTCTTATTATTATTGATTTCCTTGGTTGTCTTCTAAACTTTCACTTTAATAGTGGTGTTGCATTTAATGTCATCTGGGTACTTACATTTTCTTCTTTCCTTGATTCGTCTTTTGTGTTTATCCATTATTTTTTTGTAATATTGTTGGAGGGGCTTTGTCATAAGTTATTGCTATGACACATTATGACAGTGAGCTTATAAATGCAAAATTCCTTACTTGGGTTCATGTTTAAGCCTTAATGTTATTATTTACTTGGGGATATGGCCTAGAATTATGGACATGTATAAATTCATGAAAGAGATATTAGTAATATGACTTTGAAGTTTGGAGACTAGTTAAATGCCATGTGCTTAAACTTCGAGCCGTGGAACATTTAAATATCTCTTTGAAAGCTGTACACAGGGATTTTTTTTGGTGAAATTTTTAGGGTTACACTTTAACACTGAAAGATTTCTGAAGAGAGAAAGAAAGAAATCATATTAATGTCGATAGATGACCAAAGTAGGAGAATGGGAGACAATTATATCCAGCAACATAGAGATGAACTAGGATAAGAAAAACCCCAAGGACTGAAAAAAAATAGCTAAACCCTAAGATGCTAAAGAAAGTTACAGTATAAAATGAACATTGTAATCATACCGATAAGGGGTAAAGCTAAATTATAAGACCCAAGTATATGTACAAGATGTATTCAAGGAAAGACGGAGACCATAGCTGGAAACCAAGGAAAAATATTGGTGTTGTCACATATCTATAATTTTGTATCAATGCTTGGAATGGAGGCAGAGCAAGAAACTTGGTCATCATCTATCACTCTGGAAGTACCAATATAATATTTTATACAATCCATGGAAGAATGCTTAACGTTGAGAGGGCCAGGTTGGGCATTCGTTGGAGAAGGAAAGAGTGCCTCTTCTAGAAACTCCCCTAACATCCAAGGTCCATGAACCTTTGGCAATAGAAAGGAATCTTGTAATGTGTGCCTATCCCTCTCCATTGGGAAGTGGGAAAAGGAAACAAGAAGGTACTTGATCTCAAATACAAGTAGATCCATGACCCTTGGACCATCATTATTCGTAGCAAGAGAAAAGCAGAAGTGAGAGCACAAAGTGCCAATTTCCAAAAGACTCTCGGCATGATTTTTTAGATAATATACATTTCTATATATATATATATATACAAAAAACGCATGCGGAATGGCGATTTAGTTGCAAAATATATCGAAACATAGATATTCTTAGTAGATTAATGATGATATTTAAAGCATTAACCATTTAATACACAAATAACATCAACCATATAGTATATTTATATTATAACATTGTCATCAAATGGTCAACCATAACATCAACCTTCATGTCATCAACAAACTGTAACAGATAACATCAACATGAAATGAAACAGGGTATCATGAACAAAGAGTTGTGATCCAATGCTGAAAATTCATGTCAAGAAAGTTGTTTTGGTATCCTATCTTGACAATCTTCACATGTGCATGCCCCTATATGATTGTCAAGGTTTCCTTGAGAAAGGAAATAAAATTTTAATTTCATTGATTGTCCTTTTGTAACAATGGGAGGTTTATGGTATGCACACATTAACTCTGAAATTTCATTCCCTCTTGATTTGATGACAGATCAGTTCTGTAGATATATTTTCATGTTGTGTAATTTCAATCAGCTTGAATTAGTTGCTATCAATGTAATTATTGTGACTTCGAATGAAAAATCTCCAGTAAATATTTTATATGCATGTCAATTGGGAACTATGTTCTCTTCCATGAGTTCAGAAGTAATCATCTATCAATCAAATAGATTACTTTTACCATATTTTGGAGCTGACATTCAGTAAAGGTTTCAAGCACTATATATGCAATAGTTTCTTTTATATCATAGTATTAGCATTATTAGCATTCTCATTCCGAAATCAAGTGTGTTGCTAAGTATCATACCCAATATTCTTAGCTTCTAAATTCTTTTTCAAGCCCCAATTGTCTTGTAAGTCTATACTTTATTTCACATTCTGAGATGATTGTTGGGTCAATAACAAAACTTGGAATTATGAAATGATCTTAGTTAAACATGGTATGTTTGACTTGTTTGTTTTTCTTTTGCGAGAAACTGATGATTCTGAATTGTTTTGAATGGTGCAGTTGTTAGTTGGATTCATGGATTTTTGAGCTTGTATACTATGACATAATCACAAAGACCTTGTTCTTGTGTTTCTTTGATATCAAAGTTAGCTTATTTTACTCGCTTAATAATCTATAATTTTTAAGGCTATTTTATGGTAGTCATTTAGGTCTATTGATGTATTAATTTTCATTGATACACATCCAATTTTTTTTTGAATTGAAGCTTCCTTCAATTGTTGATATAATTAGTTTGTTCAACTATTTAATACAAATAATGGATCGCCAGTTGTTGCAGCTGCAACATTTTCCCAAATTTTTTAAAATTTTGGACCCTCCTTTTAATTTTGTCTTGCTTGGATTTGTTGGGATTGCTAAGCCTTGTTGTTCCTCTATTGCAAGTTTGATTTTTTTTTTGAGGTTGATTTAAGGTAAATTGTTGATCACTTTTGAAAGCTGAATGATTATCTTTTGTCTCCTGATGTTTTTGAATCGAACTTGGGGTTTGGTTTCTCAATATTTTCACCAATAAAGTTTATTGGATAGTGAATCGAGGTTGTAGCCATCTACACAGTCGTCGTTGCAGAAGCTTACTTATGAACGTCCCGATGGACAGTCGTGTTTTTTCCAAAGGTTTTTATTCCCTTTGTTTTTGTTTTAAAATATTTTGACTATCGGCATGTTTGTTTCATCACCATCGGAACAATAGTTCTTTTTGTTGCCACCGTTTCGGATGGCAGATTGCAAGCACTCTGACGGAAGCCCTTATATTTTTTGATTATGTGGGTTTTCTTTAAAATGATTATGCTCTTTTCGCTATCGGAACTGTGTTGGACATTTGATCAAAGGATTAGTCTTTTGCTTCACCAATGCATGACCTTTGGTTGTTCCGCCCGCCGAAGTTTTCATTAGATTGTGGAAGCCATAGTTTATTTGAATCCCACCATTGCGGCTTCGGAGCAGACTAACCATCAAACATGTAGTTTTTTCATTCATCGATGGTTTGTTTGATTTTCGTCGATGTTTCGCTTGATTTTCATCGATGGTTTGTTATGGTTTTCTCTGATGTTTACTAGTCTGCGGAACCTTTGGTCCATGTAGCCTCCACCATTACATCTCTTTAGCAAACTAACCATCTGATGCTCTAGTGAGTTCAAGGTCCAATGCTGCAAGTTTTAGTGTTTTATTTTGCCGTTTTTTATTGTTCCGCAGAACCCATAGTCTGTCTATCGCCCACCGTTGCGGCTCCTTAGCAGGCTAATTACCTGATGCCTTAGTTGTTCCACTCACCGATAAAGGTTTTCCCGTCGTCTTGTTTTTCACCAAGGTCTATATATATGGGATGGGTTATTATTTTATTGTTTATCTTTGTGAACTCGCACTTACTCTATACCTGTTGAGTTGAACTATGAGTCTGTGCCTAGATATTGGGATCTTGTTCGTGGGAGGCATTTCCATGGAGATTTTAGATTTCCTTGTCGACTACACAGCTCATCTTCCAGGTAGGCCAACCATGGTTTCCCCTTTATTTTGAGTTTATGAGTTGTTTTGGGACCTAGGGTTTGTCCTCTCGTTAGCGTTTCCTGCAACTTGGTAGTTGGTCATCTGAAGATGAGTGTGTATCCTTACGACGTGAGGTAGCATTCAGTTTCACAGCATTTACGGTGGGGAGTCTATTTTCTTGAGCATGTTTTCTTGAGCCGTTATGAATATTCGAACCCAGTCCGAAGGTTTCGATAGCTGGTGTAGAAAATCGCTATGCTGTCTGCACTGATTTTTGTGGGTTTGTCTTTGGCCATCCGAGGGAGGGGGGAAGTGTCAGTTCTCTCCATCATAGACATTTTCCCTATTTTCCTAGACACTGGAAGGTTTGTTTTGCACGTTTCGATTACTGTATGGGGATGTTTCAAGATTGGGTGAGAAATAGGATTGCATTTTGGTTTAAATGATGCATATTGTCAATTGCGGTTATGCTTAGTTGCAGACGAATGTAGAAGTTTTTAGACCTAGCTTGCAAAACTTCTTTTGCTTGTTATTCTTGATTTTGCATTGATATTCTAATAGTTTTAGCTGTTGCGAATATGGAAGAGGTAAATGTTTATATAGTTTTTCTTCATTCTTAGAACACTGATTTCAAACTCCAATAGCCTAAATTCATTTTTGGTCTATGACAAGGCAACTTCTTCAAAGGAGATGTGTCTAAAAGACAAAAGAAGAAGGCTCCTATTGCTGAGGGAGAACCTGACGTGGAGATCACTACTAAGGTTGAATATATCTACGAAGACACTAGAGCCACCATAAAGGTAGAGCCAGACTATAAGTGGGATGAGATATATTGAATGATTTCAAATCGGGAAGTGCCTGATGCAGGGTTTGAAGAACTAACCATATACGCCAACATCGAGAAATATGCTCTGATGAAGATAGGCACTAGAACTGAGTTGTTCCCATGCTCTGAGGTGATTGGATGGATTATGCCCAGGGAAAATGTGACAATGATGATTTTATCCAATACTGCCAAAGAGGGCTATGCTACATAAATTCCTAGTTATGTCTTATTGGCATATCACTTACCTCCCGCCCAAGTTTACTTAACTGACGATTGGTTGAAGGAGATAAACCTGAACCTAGTTGAAACAGTGAAGAGAATGATGATACCTGGGAAGAAATTTTGAACCAGGCCATCGGGAGAGTATGATATAGCCATTCTCAAGACTCCTTATAGGTTTATAGCACTGATGTTCAACAGAGTGTTTGGCATAGCTCATGGTAAAAGTTTGAAGTTAGGATGGGTTCCCATTATTTTCTATGTGGCCACCTAGGGGAATGTTTTCAACTGGGCAAACATAGTGTCAAATAGCCTCTCATCCTGCATATCTTTAGCTTTGGGAGGGGTGTCCCAGAAAAATTCCAAACTCTATATGAGCTCCATCCTAGTGGACTGTATATTGTGCACCCAGTCATTTCCAGCCTTAAGATGCAATTGGGACAGGTACAGAACCCATGTGTACACTGTGTACAACCTATTCGGGGCACATAAATATTACAGCCACTATAAAGAGATATGTGAACATTTTATTATGCCTTTATACAATTTAATTTTCCTGACAGAATTCAACTGTATGTCTGAGGAGGCATTCAAAGTCATTGAGGAACATGGGAGCTATTATTTGACTGAAGAGGGGATGTACATTAGAATGTATGTTTGCTAACGGGCACCTTCTTTACTCCCTAAGTATTCCACTAATTATGTGGTACATAAGAAAGCAGTTAGGCAAGTTTAACTGGATGGTGTAGGCAGCTTCTTGTTTGAACATAAGAAGGCAGCCTATCCTACCATACCTTTCCGGTTGGGAAGTTACAAATTTTCAAAGGTCAAACTAACTGTTGAATTCATACATGAATTGGAGCATTTTCGTTTTGGGGAGATGAGCTTCCATAGGAATGACTCCCAAAAGAAGGTTGCAGAACATTGCAAAGAGGTGAATGTTCATTTTGAATATACAAACTTCTAGGATAAAGATGAAGAAATCTTCCGGAATGCAAGGAATATGACTGCATTGAAGAGGAGGTTTAAACAGAAGATCACCATTAAGAGCGGTAAGGGCCAAACTGCACAGAAGAAAGCTGAAGAAGAGGAGGCCAAGAAAAGGGAAGAGGATGCTAGGAGGCTAGCACAAGAGGCAGAAAGTTGGTTAAAGTGTGAAGAAGAGGAAAGAAAGAAAGCTGAACAAGAAGCAACAAAGAGTGTAGAGGAAGCTGCAAAGAAGGAGAAGAATTCCCATATTTTAGCACCATCTTTTATGACAAGGAGAAAAAGAGGATTGTCAAAAGGAGTGAGAGAAAAGTCAAAACAAGAGGACAATTAGGTATGATGATTACTGATAAAACTTTGGTGCATGGGACAGATTCAGATCCATGATTGACAGCCAGAGCGAGGGTGGCATTGACCCAGGCCACTGAAGACAATGTGGATAGACTTATGATAAACCTTGAGCAATCAAGGAAAAATGTAGCACAATTAAAAAAAACTCTAAAAAAGGAGAGCAATAAAGGTAACAAGTTAAAGAGAAAATTTGAATATATGCATAGTGAAGTGAGAACTTCAAAGGTAGAACTCCAAACTCTGCAGAGAAGCAAGATGGCCTTGGAAGTCTCAGTAGCAAAGAATGAAAGGGATGCTCAGAACAACCTAGCAGAATTGCATAGGTTATAGAAAGAGTATCAGGTGCTGAAGGCAAAAAAGGATGACCTTAAAACAGCATATGAAACTCTTGGTGCAGAAAAGGACCATCTCCAGAGCAAAGTTGTGGAGTTGGAGGCACAGAAGGCCACCATGGAAGAGAAAGAAAAGCAATTTCAGGTGCAGGAAGTAGGTTTTGAAGGACAGATTGCTTCATTAATAGCATCACTGAAGGATGCTAGTGAACAACAAACTGATATCCAGCCTCTAAAGGAGCATATCCTAGCCTAAAGAAGAAGAATGCACCAACTGCAGGTGTCTATTGAAGGAGAAAGATGTAAAATATTACAGATAGATAGCAGATTGGAGGAAATCTTGGACACTACCTCATATTTTGTAGATAGGTCTCAGGATATTTTGGAGGTCCTGACTGGAAGGATAGTAAGGATAGAAACCAATGAAGAAATTACTGTAGATTTACCAGCTAAAGATCAGCATAGCTTAAAGCAAGATTACGATTTATTAGAGTTCTCAATAAATACTGCAAAGGAGTTCAAGAAAGCTGTGAAGAAAACAAGAGGAGCTTGTACTGAATACTGCAGAAGGGTGCTGGTCACCTACAACAGATGCCAAGTTGTTGCAGAAGGAAGACTAGATGCATTACTCGAGCATGAGTTGTCCACAGAAATGCTACAAAGCAGGTATCAGGAGGATGAGTAGAACATACAACAAGTCAAGGAATTGGATGAGCAGATCCTAAAAGATGCAGTAGCTCATGTAGCAGTCAGCATTCATTTCCTTGAAGATCAGCTGCATTTAAGCCCAGCCAGAATTGAAGTAGTGAAAAATCAGGCTGCTAATTATGAGATCAACATTCGTTTTCTTGAACCTTCAGAATTTGAGAGCATAGCAATGGAAGCCCAAGCATGGAAAAAGTTCTTAAATGATCAAGCAGGGCCCTCTTCATAGAAGTGCTCTATTAAATTTTGTTTTAAATGTAATATATTGTATAATTGATGAGCGCTCACTAAAGACAAATTTTGGGAGTTGAAACGTTGGGGAAGCCCAAGACTCATTTGGGGGCAACCCAAAAGTTTTTGATTTTTTGTATAAGCATAGGAGAGTTAGATAGAATAAGGAATTTTTCCCAGTAAGATTTGTGAATACATGTTGTAAGAAGAACTATTTCCTCTTGCAATAAGAATTACAAGTTTCCTGTTGGAGAAAGCTTGGTGGAACTTTTCAAATGTTGTGCCATGGATGTGTTGAATGTGAACTATTTCATTTTCAGCTTTGTGTCCATGAACTGTGAGATCGTTCTAACTCTTTGAACCTATGTTCTTGTATGAATGCTCTCTATTTTATTCTATGAAATTTCCATTGTGAGTAATGAATGCTTTTCATAAACAATGAGCTATCTTGTTGTTAACATATCTTTAAATGTTCATGTGTTTTGAAATAATTAACAACTATCTGTGATTTTCTTAATGCATGCGCATAAATACATTACTCATTTATAAATGTTAATTTTGCTCCCTATGGATAGGTTAGATAGTTAGTTTTAGTTTTCTTTTTGTGTGTGATTTAGATGCGAGTGAGTTAAGACGAGAGGTAAGAACTTGTGCATCGCATTGTGACCACTCCTCGTATTCTCTATCAATCTGCATTTTAGTTAGGCACTTGCATCTCATACTTAAAACTAAAAACACAAAATATACACAGTGGACTGGGCCGCAACCGGTAAAACATTTTATTTTTGTTACTTGACCTATGATAGTCGGACCGTAAACTGGACGGATTCCCCATATCAAATAGTAATGGGCTAGTTGGGAACATTTACTAGGGAGAATCCCTTGCTGTTGTTGCTTGCAATTTTCCAGGCATCAACTTTTTTTGGTGCTTGAAGGAGGGCTGCCAGTGCATGGCTTGCCGAGGAAACCCATTTTCTCAAGATTATTCCACCGGTGATAGTTCTAAAAGCAATTTGTTTCCCGATCCAATTCCTTAAGAGAAGTGGAAAGAACACTTGTATTCTATTGATAACGAAGTTGTTAATTATATGAGAAGACATACTAGGGCTTATGCAAAGAATATTGGAGGATTACCAATTATCCCTGACTTACCCAGAAGAGAATACAAGAAGAAAGATCGTCCTATATTGGAAGACTCAGTGTTGGTTGGAGATTTGGAAGAACTGGTAGAAACAGCCTTACAGGAAGTTGTTCAGCCTTTGAATCAAGTGGGCCCAGAGAAACCTTACTATTCACCTATTCATTCACAACCTCACTCTCCACCCAAACTCATGGCAGGCGTAAACACAAATCAGCCACCCAACCCACCAAATCCACCACCTGCTTGGAAATCCAGGTCACCTTTAAACCTAACACCTCCTTTGCATGACCTACCTCAATATTTCGAGAAAATGCTACTCAAGTTTGACCCAAGTGAAAATATTTTAGTAGATGATCACTTGCAAAGATTTTACTTGGCCATAGAAGTACTAAGGGCTAGAGAACAGAAGATGTAGTATGCAGACTATTTCCACATACCTTGAAAGGAGCAGCAGCTTCATGGTATTTTTCTCTTCCTACAAACTCAATCCTAGAATGGGATACTTTTGAAAGGATATTTAGAAGTAAATATGCAGCCCAGAAAACTCATGCAGCTCTCATGAAAGGACTGTGCGCTTTAAAGAAAAAAAGAAAAGAAAATGTGCATAGTTTCACCCAAAGGTTTGCTGCTTAGCTTAAGAATTTTTATGCAACTGATAACCCCTCTGATAAAGTTCTAATTGAATATTATACTTCAGCTTTAGGGCCTGACTTGGCCATGTTTTCCAAGGTGCAAGTTAAACCTACGTTATTTGAGACTTATGAAGAAGCTAAGAGAGTAGAAGCTGAAAAAGAAAGCATAGAAGATTATCCTAAGCAGTCAGGCAAGAAAACTTTTGGGAAGAAATCCTTATTATGGTCTAAGCCTAAAGAGGAGTAGTCACATGATTTTGAAGGAATGTTAAAGATGATGCAGAAAATTTCCAACAGAATAATAGATTTGGAAAAGGAAAAGGAAGCTCAGAAAGCATATAATCCTTACTACAAGAGAAGAGAGGATAACAATCAGTCTAAACCTCCTCCACATAGTCTTGCATCAATGAACCTCATGGAGGTAGGTATGGATAACTTCTACACCTTTCACCAGTAGCCCCATTCTGAAAAAAAATTGTCCTCAATGGATAAATTCAATGACATTAGTGATGAATCAACTGTTGTATTCCAAACTAACAGAGGCTAATGATGAAGAAGAGAAGGGTAGTAAATTCACAAAAAAACAAGAGGGTGATGCTATGGTTTGATGGGATTGTGTCTCACTTTTTGATACAGAAGATGAAAGTTCATTGAAGCAAGAAGAAACAGCGGGAATGAATGTGTCAACGAGAAGTGAGGGTTTGTTGAATAAAGACAATTCAATACTTCCAAAAATTAAGAAATTGCAAGAGAATGTGAAGAAGCTACATAAGAGAAATACAGCTGATGAAATTTCTGAATT
>LPNX010209725.1:390486-421001 GCA_001517045.1 Pseudotsuga menziesii | reverse complement strand
AGCTGATATTAGAACATATTCATCCTTGCTTGAAGAATCTTCACTTTCATATCTAGATCTCTTTCTGGATGGTTCATCATCCTCTGCAGCATGAGCATGACGTCTTCTTTGGCCTCGTCTCCCTCTGAAACTGGAACCTCTATACTCATGTAGGTGTCCAATCCATTTTCTTCAGAGAGATCATATAATTCCAGTCTTGGAAGTTGTCAACTTCCCCAAGCTTTTCACCAAGCTGATGTGATATATCATATTGAAATGAGAACCTCAACTGGAAATAGCAAAGGATTAGATCTTACCGATTTGAGGTGTCTGTCCTTGTCCCGGAGTTCGCTGATCTAGGGTTTGTCGCAGAAACCCTAATTTTCAAAACTTGGAATATTTTAGATCTGATTGGATAAACAGATAGATCTCTTCAAATGGAGCTGTCCAATGTACTCCTTTTCTGAAAATAGTGGAGGGAAGCTCCCGGAACAGGAAGCCCTAATTTACTGATTTCTTCTGCAGAAATGCCTGTTACTGTTTCTGTAATATCTCCGAAATTACAGATCCTCTGTGTCTGAAATTTCTCACTGAGGTAACCTCGCATGTACCCGATCCAACACCATAGGTTTCATCAGAAATTGTTTCACCATTTTGGGATTTATGATCCTTTTCCCAAGGTCACCTGTTACAGGACTGTTCAGAACAGCGAAGTTGTATGGCATGCCACGTGTCACTGGTTCATATTCTGAGTCTGAAATTCGGACCACAGAAATTACAGTATGTGAAATTTCTGGAACATCTTTAGGAATTCCATTTGGACTTCTCTAGCCCAGGATATTGCAGATCTCCCCAGGTGTCCTGTTTATGGATGATTTCTGGAAGGGGCTGGAACCCTAACTTGGAGAGATCATATCTCCTGGAATACAGCGAATCAGAGGCTGCCCTTTGGACACAGTGTTCATCAGGATTGTGTATTTGGTCCCTACAATTTTCAGCTTCTGAGACTTCCCCAATCGCAGAATATAGCGACTGTACTAGAAATTAGCAGTTTTAGTATTTAGGGTTTCTCCTAGCTCAGGGTCAAACTAGGGTTTGACTTTCCCGGAGTTTTACCCAACCAAATTTATTGATCCAGGTCTCTAAATTTCGGTTTTGATGAGGAGAAAAATCCTATGCTGGTCTCACTCAAAAATTCCTCTTTTGTAGAAAGCCCTAATTTCCACATCGAAACTGAAAATGCTTGAAATTGAATTCTGTATCAACAGAACGATGCACCCTTCAATGGAGAGTCATCCTATCATACTTTTGCTGAAAATATTTGGAGGAAGATCCACAAAATAGGAATCCCTAGTTCCTGTAGCTGCAAAATGTCTTCTTCTCAAGTTAGCTCTGATCCCATGTTAGTTTTTCAACATTTAAGCTAGCATTATGATAAGATCTTTTCACTGAGAGAATAACAAGCACAGCAATCACATAAGCACATCACAAGAGACAAGAGACACAAATATTTTAGGAGGGGAAACCATAAATGGAGAAAACCCCTCAACTTCCTCTAAGATAGTATCACCACAAGATGTGATCCCAAAACAGTAAGATGACCTCCCTTCACAACAGCAGCCTTCTGTCTTCTGTCAAGCCCAAGAATTTCCTTCTCCAAAAGTGCGCCACACTTGAGAGAGCAAGAGAGCTAAGTCACAAGTGATAAATAGAGAGACTCTCACTCTCTATTTATATTCTTCCGTTGACTTGAAGTGCACTCAACCTAATAATTACTACTCGAGCCTACACCTTAATTAGTGTATAATAACCCAAGTGCCCCTAAATAGTGGGGACTTACCCAATGACTTGATATGACTTGTTTACAATATAATCCTCCCGATTGGAACATCGGGGCATGACCACATGACTCAAATACATAATAGAAACATCCCGGAATAAACATCGGGTTACAATATATGAAATATATAGAAGAATACATTCCGAAGTTACATATACATCAACATACCATTACCAGTCAAGATCCGAAGCAAATCAACATGCCTATTAAGCCTGCTGAGGAGAAGCTTGAGAATGTTAAAATGAATCTCACAGAGCATAAGATGGAGTATGACATTGTGGAGGATATCAAAAAGGTAAAGGAAAATATTTCATTATTTGAAATGTGCAATGTGCCTCAACAAAAATAAAATTTGTTAAAATCATTTGAAGTAACAGGGGAGGATCTTCCAACTAACAACCAGCCTGTAGAAGAAAATGTTGAAATAAGTGTGGGAGGTAAGACTAGGTTTAAAACCCCACCATTCCTCCTAACTTTTGAGATTTTAAACCATAATGTACACAATTGCTTAGTAGACTCAGGGTCAGCAGTCAATGTTATGCCATTATCAGTCTACAAAATGATCAATGGACAACCTAAACCAACTACCTGGCAGGTTACTCAGCTAGACAGGACCAATGTGAAAGTAGTTGGAGAAATGGAAAATGTCCTGATTTGATTATCTACCAATAAAAAGGTATGCCAATATATTGATATTGTAGTGGCAGATATCCTTGATGTCTATGGACTTGTTTTAAATCGAGACTAGTCAGCAAGGTTAAATGGATATTTTGCCTCAGATTGGTCCCATCTGTGTTTCCTCATAATGGAAGCCCACATCAGATTAAAATATTAAGAGAGCTCAACATGAAGCATAATGTCACTCAATTGGAAGAAAAAAATGAATCAGTGAATTCTGTATTGGGAAATTATCTAATTAAAATTGAACCAGGAAACTTTGCATCTGAAGAAGCCAGCAACATATCCGACACCCAGCCCGATCTCCTTCGATTTTCACAGGCTGATGAGATTGATTGTAAAATGGTAGATATAATTTTTTATTCAAGTACAGTAGAATTAGATAATGCTTAGGTCTTTCTCATTTTGTATTCAAGCCTATCCCCTTAACTTACAAGTTGCCAGATTTATAGGGGTGGGTAGAGAACTGACCAGTTAGTGGTTTAGTTCTTAAAATTTTATTTTTCTTGATTTTTATTGCTTGATGACCTTGTACATAGATAAATTGATTTGGTTGTTTATTTTCGGTTTATTTTATTTCAGTTTGATTTTAGTTAAATTTTGTTTGATTTCAATAAAAGAAGCAAGCTTTTGGTTGCATGGAGAGCATCAAAATTCTAGATTAACTAAAATCCTTGATTATAAGACTGTGTACTATTGTTTATCTGAAAGAATCTCTTCTAGTTTAGCAGTTTTCCTAAATGGCTATGAACACATTGAAGTCCTACTTAATCCTTTTAAATAACTCATGATCAAAAGGTCTGGAATATTATTTCAAGGCTCCATCCATCTCACATTTAAAAAAAAATGTCCTAGGGGTGACAGCAAAAGACCCATGGAAAGGAAACAGGGTAAACAGTATATTATATATAAATGATCCCATGCCAAGAATTGAAAGCCAAAAGGCAAATAAGAGTCAAAACTCCTAAGAAAGCAATATGTATCAAAAAAAAGTACTGAATCATATGAGTACAAAGTTGCCAAAAGTTCTTCTCTGTCTATGAGCTGAAAATTAAATACATCTCTCACACAAAAGGACACTATGGATAGAGGAGCCTGAATAAAAAAATTCAAAAAGAAAGGCATGAGGAGGACTCGAAAGGACAAAAGTCCAAAAGCACAAAAAAGTACAAAATGGCATGGGAATGAGGAACAAATGAATATTTTTGTTTACCATATGTTACAATCCTGTGGTGTCCAAGCTGGAAGCTACCCGAAGACAGAGGTAAAAAGTGAAACTCATATTCCTGGCCTCAAAAGAGTTATCTTGACTTAGAAATATTGGGTTCCATTTTCCTAAATTGGACTATCATCAATGATTAAAAGTACATATATTTGCCATTTGGGAAATCCAGACATCTAGAAGAATTCAACATGTTGATTATATTGTTAAATAGTCTATTACTTAAGGAAGAAATTGTCCAAAGATCTGGGTTCACCAGGTAGTCGCCAATTGTTGCAGCTACAACGTTTTCCCAAATTTTTTAAAATTTTGGACCCTCCTTTTAATTTTGTCTTGCCTAGATTTGTTGGAATTGCTAAACCTTGTTGTTCCTCTGCTGCAAGTTTGATTTTTTTTTTGAGGTTGATTTAAGGTAAATTGTTGATCACGTTCAGAAGCTGAATGATTATATTTTTTCTACTGATGCTATTGAATCGAACTTGAGTTTTTGTTTCTCAATATTTTCACCATCAGAAGTTTATTGGACAATGAATCGGGGTCGTAGTCATCTACGCAGCCGTCGTTGCGGAAGCTTACTTATGAACATGTCAATGGATAGTCATGTTTTTGCCGATGGTTTTTATTCCCTTTGTTTTTTTTTTAAAATCTTTTGACTATCGACGTGTTTGTTTCATTGCCATCAGAACAATAGTTCTTTGTGTTTCCTCCATTTCGGATGGCAGATTGCAAGCACTCTGACAGAAGCCCTTATATTTGTCGATTCCATGGGTTTTCTTTAAAATGATTTTTCTCTTTTCGCTATCGAAACTGTGTTGGACATTTGATTAGAGGATTAGTATTTTGCTTCACCGATGCATGACCTTTGGTTGTTTCGCTCGCCAAAGTTTTCATTGGATTATGGAAGCCGTAGTTTATTTGAATCCTGCCATTGCGGCTCCGGAGCGGACTAACCATCTGACATGTAGTTTTTTCATTCGCAGATGGTTTGTTTGATTTTCTCCAATGTTTCTCTTGATTTTCGCCGATGGTTTGTTCTAGTTTTCTCTTATGTTTATTGGTCTACGGAACCTTTGGTCCATGTAGCCTCCACCGTTGCAGCTCTTTAGCGAACTAACCATCCGATGCTCTAGTGAGTTCAAGGTCCAATGCTGCAAGTTTTAGTGTTTTATTTTTTCATTTTTTATTGTGCCGTGGAACCCGTAGTTTTTCCGTCACCCATCGTTGCGGCTCCTTAGCAGGATAATTGCTCGATGCCTTAGTTGTTCCGCTCACAGATGAAGGTTTTCCTCCCAACTTGTTTTTCACCAAGGTCTACCCATATGGGATGGGTTATTATTTTATTGTTTATCTTTGTGAACTCGTGCTCACTCTGTCCGTATCGAGTTAAATTGTGCGTTCATGCCTAGCTGTCGAGATCTCATTCGTGGAAGGCATTTTCATGGAGATTTCAGATTTCCTTGTCGACTGTACAGCTCGTCTGCCAGGTAGGCCAACCGTGGCTTCCCCTTTCTTTTGAGTTTACGAGTCGTTTTGGGACCTAGGGTTTGTACTATGGTTAGAGTTTCCCACCATTTGGTAGTTGTTCATCTAAAGATGAGTGTGTATCCTTACGGTGTGAGGTAGTAGTCAGTTTCACAGCATTTACGGTAGGGAGTCTATTTTCTTGAGACTATTTTCTTGTGTCGTTAAGAAGATTTGAACCTGGTTGGAAGGTTTCAGTAGCTGGTGCAAGCAAGCATTACGCTTTCTGCACCAGTTTTTGTGGGTTTGTCTTTGGTCATTTGGGGGAGGGGGGAAGTGTTAGTTCTCTCCATCATAGACATTTACCCTATTTTCCTGGATACCGAAGGGTTTGTTTTGCATGTTTTGATTACTGTATGGGAATGTTTATATTTGGGAAAGAAATTGGACTGCATTTTGGTTTAAATGATCCATATTGTCAATCGTGGTTATCATTAGTTGCAAACGGATATAGAAGTTTTCAGACCTAGCTTGAAAATTTTATTTTGCTTGTTATTATCAATTTTGCATTGATATTCTGATAGCTTTAGCTGTTGCGAATATGGAAGAGGTAAATGTTTATACAGTTTTTCTTCATTCTTAGAACACTGATTACAAACTCCAATACCCTAAATGGATTTTTGGTCTATGATAGGGCAACTTCTTCAAAGGAGATATGTCTAAAAGACAAAAGAAGAAGGTTCTTGTTGCTGAGGGAGAACCTGACGTGGAGATCATTACTAAGGTAGAATATATCTACGAAGACACTAGAGCCACCACCGGGGTAGTGCCAGACTATAAGTGGGGTGAGATATATCAAATTATTTCAAATCAGGAAATGCCTGATGCAGGGTTTGAAGAACTAACCATATACACCAACATCGAGAAATCTGCTCTGATGAAGATAGCCACTAGACCTGAGTTGTTCCCATGCTTTGAGGTGATTGGATGGATTCTACCCAAGGCAGATGTGACAACGATGATTTTAGCCAATACTGCCAAACAGGGCTATGCTGCATACAATCATGGTTATGTCTCATTGGCATATCACTTACCTCCCGCCCAAGTTTACTTAACTGAAGATTGGTTGAAGGAGATAAACCTGGACCTAGTTGAAATAGTGAAGAGAATGATGATAATTGGGAAGAACTTTCCAACAAAGCCATCAGGAGAGTATGATACAGCCACTCTCAGGACTCCTTATAGGTTTATAGCACTGATGCTAAACAGAGTGTTTAGGAGAGCTCATGGTAAAAGTTTGAAGTTAGGATGGGTTCCCATTATTTTCTATGTGGTGACCTAGGGGACTATTTTCAACTAGGCAAACATAGTGTCAAATAGCCTCTCAGCCTGCATATCTTCAGCTTTGGGAGGGATGTCCCAAAAAAAGCCTGAATTCTATATGAGCTCCATCCTAGTGGACTGTATATTGTGCACCCATTCATTTCAAGCCTTAAGATGCAATTGGGACAGGGACAGAACCCCTGTGTACACTGTGTACAAACTCTTCTGGCCACATAAATATTACAGCTAGTATAAAGAGATATGTGAACATTTTATTATGCCTTTATATAATTTAATTTTCCTGAAAGAATGCAACTGTATGTCCAAGGAGGCATTCAAAGTCATTGAGGAACATGGGAGCTATTATTTGACTGAAGAGGGGATGTACATTAGAATGTATGGTTTCTCTAGGGCACCTTCTTTACTCCCTCGGTATCACCACTAATTATGTGGTACATAAGGAAGTAGTTAGGAAATTTTACTTGGATGGTGTAGGTAGCTTCCTATTTGAACATAAGAAGGTAGCCTATCCTGCCATACATTTCCGGCTGGCAAGTTACAAATTTTCAAAGGTCAAACTAACTGCTGAATTCGTACACGAATTGGAGCATTTTCATTTTCGGGAGATGAGCTTCCATAGGAATGACTCCCAAAATAAGGGTGTGGAACATTGCAAAGAGGTGAATGTTCATTTTGAATATACAAACTTCTGGGATAAACATGAAGAAATCTTCAGGAATGCAAGGAATATGACTGCATTGAAGAGGAGGTTTAAACAAAAGATCACCATAAAGGTTGGTAAGGGCCAAACCACACAGAAGAAAGTTGAAGAAGAGGAGGCCAAGAAAAGGGAAGAGGATGCTAGGTAGCTAGCACAAGAGGAATAAAGTTGGTTAAAGAGTGAATAAGAGGAAAAAAAGAAAGCTAAACAAGAAGCAGCAAAGACTACAGAGGAAGCTGCAAAGAAGGAGAAGAAGTCCCAGATTTTAGCACCATCTTTTATGACAAGGAGAAAAAGAGGATTGTCAAAAGGAGTGAAAGAAAGTTGAAACGGGAGGACAATCAGGTATGATGATTACTGATAAAACTTTGGTGCATGGGATAGATGCATATCCATGATTGACAGCCAGAGATGGGGTGGCATTGACCCAAGCCACTGAAGGGAATGTGGATAGACTTGTGACAGACCTTGAGCAATCTAGGAAAAATGCAGCACAATTAAAGGAAACTCTGAAAAAGGAGAGGGATGAAGGTAACAAGTTAAAGAGAAAGTTTGAAGATATGCATAATGAATTGAGAACTTCAAAGGCAGAACTCCAAACTCTGCAGAGAAGCAAGATGGCCTTGGAAGTCTCAGTAGAAAAGAATGAAAGGGATGCTCATAATAACCTAGCAGAATTGTATAGGTTACAGCAAGAGTATCAGGTGCTGAAGATAGAAAATGATGACCTCAAAATAGCATACGAAACTCTTAGTACAGAAAAGGACCATCTGCAGAGCAAAGTTGTGGAGTTGGAGGCACAGAAGGCCACCATGGAAGAGAAAGAAAATCAATTTCAGGTGCATGCAGCAGGTTTTGAAGGATAGATTGCTTCATTAACAACATCATTGAAGGATTCCAGTGAACAACAAACTGATATCCAGCCTCTAAAGGATCATGTCCTAGCCCAAAGAAGAAGAATGTACCAACTGCAGGTGTCTATTGAAGGAGAAAGATATAAAATCTTACAGATAGGGAGTAGATTGGAGGAAATCTTGGGCACTACCTCATATTTTGTAGATAGGTCTCAGGATATTTTGGAGGTCCTAACTAGAAGTATAGTAAGGATAGAAACCAATGAAAAAATTCCTGCAGATTTACCAGCTAAAGATCAACATAGCTTAAAGCAATATTATGATTTATTAGAGTTCGCAATAAATACTACAGAGGAGTTTAAGAAGGCTATGAAGAAAACAAGAGGATCTTGTACTGAATACTACAGAAGGGTGCTGGTCACTTACAACAGATTCCAATTTGTTGTAGAACAAATACTAGATGCATTACCTGAGCATGAGCTGTTCACAGAAATGCTACAGAGTAGGTATCAGGAGGATGAGCAGAAGATACAATAATTCAAGGACTTGGATGAGTAGATCCTGGAAGATGCAGTAGCTCATGCAGCAGTCAGCATTCATTTACTTGAAGATCAGCTGCGTTTAATCCCAGCCAGAATCGAAGTAGTGAAAAATCATGCTGCTAAGTATGAGATCAACATCTGTTTCCTTGAACCTTCAGAATTTGAGAGCATAGCAGTGGAATCCCAAGCATGGAAAAAGTTCTTAAATGATCAAGCAGGGCCCTCTTCATAGAATTTATCTATTAAATTTAGTTTTAAATGTAATATATTGTATGATTTATGAGCACTCACTATAGGACGAATTTTGGGAGATGAAACGTTGGGGAAGCCCAAGAGTCATTTGGGGGTATCCCAAAAGTTTTGCTTTTTTGTATAAGTATAGGAGAGTTAGATAGAATAAGGACTTTTTCCCAGTTATATTTGTGAAGGCATGTTGTAAGAAGAACTATTTCCTTTTGCAATAATAATTACAAGTTTCCTGTTGGAGAAAGCTTGGTGGAACTTTTCAAATGCTATGCCATGGATGTGTTGAATGTGAACTATTTTGTTTTCAGATTTGTGTCCATGAACTATGAGATCGTTCTAACTCTTTGAACCTATGTTCTTGTGTGAATGCTCTCTAGTTTATTCTATGAAATTTCCACTGTGAGTAATGAATGCTTTTCATAAACAATGAGCTATCTTGTTGTTGACATATCTTTAAATGTTCACATGTTTTGAAATAATTAACAGGTATCTATGATTTTCTTAATGCATGTGCATAAATACATTACTCATTTATAAATGTTAATATTGCTCCCTAGGGATAGGTTAGATAGTTAGTTTTAGTTTTCTTGTTGTGTGTGATTTATATGCGAGTGAGTTAAGACAAGAGGTAAGAACCTGCGCATCACATTGTGACCGCTTCTCGTATTCTCTATCAATCTGCATTTTAGTTAGGCACTTGCATCTCATACTTAAAACTAAAAACACAAAATATACATGGTGGACCGGGCTACAACCGGTAAAACCTTTTATTTTTGTTACTGGACCTATGGTAGCCGGACCGTAAACGAGACGGATTCCCCATACCACAGTAACGGGCTAGTTGGGAACGTTTACTGGGGAGAATCGCTTGTTTTTGTTGCCTACAATTTTCCAAGCATCAACACTAGTGCAGCCTCCAAAAGAATGGGCATAGGCCAGTCAAAATATAAAAACATGGATTGGCATGATCCAAAACACCTATAACCATCCACCTACAAGGCAAGAGTCATGTTACCTCCCAAACTAGCATGTGTGATTAAAGCCTCAAAGATGCACACTAGCCTAGAGGAACCAAAATGGAAAGACCAATTTCAATACATCGATACCCTTCATTCTTTAGGTTGTCATTTCTCCAACTCAAAGGGGAGTGTCCCCTATGGTTTGGGTTTAGTTAGAGAAAAGAGAATGAGGAGCAAGTTGCTTCCAAAAGGTTTCCCTAGCAAATGTTTGTAGTATAGAGATATACAATGTGTGATGGGAGGATAAGGGAACCCACTTCAAGTGACTAGTGCAATCTAGCCAAGGGAAATGGAGTCAATAGTTCATTAACTTAGAGAACCTTTCTTTAAATATCACCTAGAGATAGTAAGTGCCCTAGGCCTCCAACCCTTCATAGATGTATTTGATGGTTTAACTTGCGATCATAAGGGAAGGAAAAATCCCTGTGTTACTTCCTTCCTTGAGTGAAACCCTACACTAGAAGGTATTAAATTTGCAAAATATTGATTAGGATCAGTAGAAAGAAAAACCTCCTTCTATGTAAGAACTTCAATTGAGTCCAACATAAAACTTTATCCAAGATCCAATCCAATGTGAAAATCGTTCCCTTCCAATGGCTCAAGTGAAGTAACATGAATATTGTTAGAAAAATATGATCTCCAATAGATAAGCACAATATGCCACACATTCACAAAATAGAAACCCTTAGACAATTTTCTCTAAAAAAATTCCAAAAGAAAGTGGGATCCAAAAATCCAAGCATGAATTGAATTGAGGAAGTAGCTCTCAATTTATAACAGAGGATAAAACTTCCTTTACAGTAAAATAATCATCGTTTCCTTAGATATGTTAAGATATAAGGCTATACATGTAATAAAGTGTAGGGCCCCTCATGGGGACCCTAGCTAATGTTAAATATAGTGCGGTTGTTAAGACTCAAAACTTTTCCAGTAGATCTAATTTTCTTTATCTACATCTCTACAATCCACTAATGAATAGACAGTGAGATAGTTCTAGAAATGTGGCCATTGAAGAAACATGTCCTATCAAAACAAAGGAGTCAGCCCACAATAGATGTTGCAAAAGAGTTACTTTTTCAAGTAAATTTGTTACAGTTTTAACATCTTGTAGCAACTTCTCTAAAATTTGGAGCATTATCTTAGTACATACATATAAGGCCTAGTTAAATTTTGAATCTATACCAATATTGAAATATTTTGAGGGAAGAATCAGAAACATAATTATAATTCACTAATTTACCCAGTATTATATTTAAACCTAACATACGTTTTTGATGGGAATGATTAAGATGGTTACAAGCTTCCACCCATCCTTATGGCAATTTAAATAAGTATTATTTTTTTAATATTTAGAGAGATCTCAGATTACAACATAAATGTATTGAATATGATTGGTTAGAATTTAATTAGTTCATCTTCTTGGTTTTCAATGTGAAATCACTCAATGGCAGGTCAATACAAATAGATTTGTATTCTAGTAGTAATTGGATGGTAGAAAAGTACAAATTATTATGTAAAACATTTTAAATTGCAGAAAGATCAGATTTGTCTCATGTTTGTTTCATAGATATTAACTCATCTATTGTTGAAGAAATATTTTAGGATTATAGGGTGCATAGGGATGTAATTAATTTAAAGAAGGAGATATTAATGGTCCATATTCATGTATTGTCACAAATTGCTGAGAGCTAGAATAAGCCAGAAGATAATGATACTCAAGATATTCTATTTGCACGAGCTCTAAAGAAGGTGATATTCTCCTACTATTTTATTAATAGCTTGTTTCATTTGAAGTTGTGTTTGGAAATTCATTGTCAAAATTATCTTGAACCAAAATATTTAGTTAATCCACTCGATTTCCTATTCTTCTTCATGTACATGCACATGCACATATGGGGTCGTATTTACTGTCACAGTCATAGTCATCTCCACGCCAATGCTGGGAAACCTCCAAGTCTGTTTGAATTCTACAGCTTATTATAGAACTAAGATAAAACCAGGTGATTTAAAATAATGTTATGGTGATGTAGGTTCCTTTCCTTGTATGGTCAAGTTTCATCCCAGAAAATTATTGTGAGTTGAGCTTGAACGTTTTCATACATTGTGGCTAAGCTAAAACTGAGTCATATTGGTTGGAATCTTCATGTGCTAGTGGAAGACCGAGGTAATTAAATTTATAAGTAATGTGGTTAAATCTAAAATGGAAATGGGTTGGTGAGTGGAATCCACATGAGTCTCTTAGAAATGGCTTCCATACTTGTTGTGTTGATCATGATCATGCATGTAGGGAATAGCATGATGTGTTACAGGTGACTATAGGCAAGGATGTAAACTCATATAGTATAGCTTATAAATTTTCATGTCTTGCACCCTCAAAGGATAGGACATGACACAAGCTTTGATACACTACATCAAAACATTTGAATCAACAAGAAGGTTAGTCAATTATTTATTTTAAATAGTTTTAAATTTGAGCATATTTTGCACTTGCTTACAAATACAGTCAAGATGAGAATAATATTATACCACAACTATAGTGAATCCGATTAGAAGTTTATTTATTTTTCTACATGATTTATCTTAGTTTGCAGTAAAAAAACTCTTTTTTTTTAAAACTAAAAAATTTCAAAAAAGTTTGTTTTGTAGGTCAATTGTACTCTTTGAAATATGCCCTTCAACATGTAACCATGGATCCAGTTAGCTCCCCAAAAATTTTAGATATTATGAATATTATCAAATAGAGGGCCTTTTAGCTAGAGCTAAAACTTTACCCTAGGAATAGTTTGCCACCATCTTATAATCAAAGGCTATTTCTGAAGTACTTCAGTAAATTATGTTGATTGGTAGTTAAAGGAAAGAAATAAAGGGTAAGAGAATTTAATTTCTGGATTTAGAAGAAGCAGCCTCTCACTTCAGCATTCATGTTCCTAAGCACACATTGGATTCCATTCAATTCAATTTCAACTGCTTCTGCATGACCTCCACCTTTGACTTCTATCAAAGATGCCCGCAAATTTCCCACTTTCACTTGGAAATCCTTTGGCACTCTTGTTTCCACTATCAAATATTTGGATTAACATCACTTCATGTTGCCTTTGGGGGTGCCATTTATCTTATATGAGAAACCTTTTTGGGAAGAGTAGCTACTATTTTTGGAGGTGGGAGAGTAAATATGGTTGTGCTCACTCTAAAATGTTATAGTTGCACTTGGATTCATGCTAAAGTGAGTGACTGAGCCACTGTCACTAAATGCACTTCATTTTAATTATCGAGTGTGATGACCTTCATGTCTCTAACTAACCATCCAAATACTATTCTTGATATGAAACACATTCACCAAAGAGATCTCCAATATTTGGCAGCTGGATAGTAACTTCCCAAGCTAAGCACAGATTTTCATTGCTGTCACCACAAGGTTCTCATCTTTCTCCATCAAATATTCTTGTAATTATTTAATTTGGATGATTTTACCAAATAGATCTCCAATATTCAGCAGCTAAATAGTAACTGCCCAAGCTAAGCACATATTTTCATTGCTTTCACCACAAGGTTCTCATTTTTATCCATCAAATATTCCTGTAATTATTTAATTTGGATGATTTTGAATTCTCTTGTTGAGTAGGAAATACACGATTTTGTTTAAATTCCCTAAACATGATTGACATTATCCTTTTCAAATGAGTCAAGGATGTGATTAGTCTCTAGTATCTCAGCCTTCATTTTTAAGTGGCAGTTGTTTCAGTTCATTTTGACCACCTTTGTTAAGGATTGAAATAGCTCCATTTCTCAAATTTGTAATACAACATTTTCTATACTTAATAAATCTCAAGATCACATAGTACCGTGCAAAGAGTAAAATGTTAATGAATCATAAATTTTGAAAACATTCCTTGAGATCACTTGATATTAGCACATTGTGGTGACACATTAATCCTTCAAAAATTACTGTAATAAAAACAAGTATCAAATCAATTCCAATCTTGTATCATTAATAAGTGTCAAAATTTTCTAAGTGTCAAGTGCTGATATAAATTTTCAGAGTGTCAAAATCATACACAACAATCATTTCCAAATCTGTACAAGTCCTATTTTCTCTTGAAAATAAAGGTATTTCTGAACTGATATTTCTTACAATCATTTTTTCCAAGCCTTAGCATCATTATATAGTGTGTTGATGTCTTAAAATTACAGCAGTACCCTCTTATTGCAATATGGTTTAAACAATGATTATTTTGNATTTAAGGATGTGTCTTCATGTCCTCTTATCATGGGTCTCTTAATGGAGTATGATTAAATATCAAACCTTAAACAAACATAATGGTTGCTAGGGAATAGTGATTTTTGAAATCCCATTAAGACAATTTCTTTAGTTTTGTTCAAAATTCCTAGAAAAGGTTTATGGATTTCATAACCTTCTTGATCATATATTGTGAACTTATACAATCTATCATCATTTTCTAAAGTTTTTTATTGATCCTTTTTATCATTATAGAAGACTATGTAAGTTAGGTTTCCAAATTCTTATAGGGTGCTAGCTCAATGGAAGAGCGCCTTCCTTACAAGCAAGAGGTTGGTGGTTCAATTCCTCAATGCCTAATGATATTATAATATCGGTAAAAAACAATTAAATTAGTAACCAAAAAATGAGAGATAAGAGACCAAACAATGAGAGATAAGTAACCAAACAAAATGGCCAAAATTCGTATATAAAATTACTAAAAACGACTAAATTAGTGGCCAAAAAATGAGAGATGAGAAACTAGGCATTAAAAAGGATGCAACACATGGCACTAATTATTAAGGCATTCATGGCGTTGATACGGTAGCAAAATAATATGGGAAACTAGACATTAAAAAGGATGCAACACATGGCACTAATGATGAAGCCAAACATGGCATTGACATGGTAGCAAAATAAGATGTTACTTTGGATGCAAAACATGGTGCTACATAGGAAGTAAAATATGGTGCAATAATAGATGCAATATTTGGTGTCATTTTGGTAGAAAAACATGATGCAAAAAAGGAAGCAAAAATGGTGCAAATTTAGAAGCGAAAATTGGCACATATTTGGAAGTAAAACATGGTGCAAAATGGGATTTTAGATTGGTAGAAAAAATGGATGCAATATTGGATGCTAATTTGGATGCTAACATGGTGCTATTAAGGATGCAAATATGGCGTTAACATGGATGTCATTTAAGAAGCAAAAGCGGACACTCTCTAGGAAGCAAAATAAGATGTTATTTAGGAAGCAAACCTCGACGTTGTTTAGGAAGAAACGTTGGATGCTATTTTGGAAGAAAAAAAATAGATGTTATTTTTTAGATCATAAAGGATTCTATATAGGAAGCAAAAAAAGACGTTTTTGAGACGCTTTAAGTTTTTTCCATGACGTGTCCCATTTAGCGTCTAGTTTGACCACTCAATGTAAAAAACATTACACTAAAAAGGGACACTAAATGGAACACTAATTCCAGGATTTGTTGTAGTGTATTATGATATTATAGACCTTATCATGACATATCATACTAACTATTTGAATATTTTCAATACTTCAAGGAAGAATTTATGACTCATCCAACTAAGATCGAGTAACCATTAAGTAATTCATGGGAGATAATCACTAGAAACCGTAACCATAACCATACCATACAATTACCTAAATTCAACTACCATCAAATTTTTAACATTATGGATATCATCAAATTTTTAAGATCATAACCATACCATACACTACCTAAATTCCATACAATAACATCATAGCCATACCACTAACATCATACATGTGTTTCTACTTCTAAGGCATCCATGCATGTGAACTTCCACTTGTGATCCATGCTCAACCCTATTGATTTTGTTTCATGTATGTGCATAGCCTAGGTATATGGCCTTTTGGTTTCTAATTAAATTATACTAACCACTACAATGATCTAAACCTAAAGATTTCATGCAACCCTAGTTATATCATAACCATACCATAAACTACCTAAATTCCATATCGTCTAACATCATAACACTAACATCATAACATCATACCATACCATACCATACCATACTAACATGCCATGACATACCATCATACCATACCATAATAACATACAATACCATACTAACATACCATACCATACCCTACAATACTAACATACCATAACACACCATACCATAACAGAATAACATCATACCGTACCATACCATACACTAACATCATAACCATACCATGTACACCATCCTATACTACCCTAGAACCTTACCGTGCTATCTTTACCTCAAACTACAAATTATGAGTTTAAATCATTTATTTACTGTTGCTTTAAACAAATATGAAGTTTGTTAAAATTATTATTGCTAATTATGAAGGTGCAATGATTGGACATAAAGTGTAAATCATAAGTCCATCGAATATCATACATTGGTGCTTGAAACTTGCTACAAAAGACATACAAATATAAACTCTATACTGATGATTTCAATTGACAATGGGATTAAATTGTTCACATAAGTATCTTAATTTTTCCCTATTCATTTTGTTTCATGTATGTGCATAGCCTAGGTATATGGTCATTAAACCTTAGTTCCATCTCATAACTTCTCAACCCTATTTATAGAATGCAATTTATAGTTCATGAAACCCTAGTTTGTTTTCAATTTGTACATGTACATGTGTTTTTAGTTCCATCTCATAACTTGTAAAGAGGTCATAAAACCCTAGTTCCATCTCATAACTTGTAAATAGGTCATAAAACCAATATATTGATATAAACCTAAAGAGGTCATAAGCACCTTAGTTGGTTTTCTTGTTATTCATGTACATGTGTTTCTACTTCTAAGTCATGCATGCATGTGAACTTCCACTTGTGATTTGTGTTCAACCCTATTCATTTTATTTCATGTATGTGCATAGCCTATGTATGTGGCCTTTTTATTTCTACTTAAAGGGTACTAACCAATCCAATTTGATCTTCAAACCTAAAGATGTCATAAAACCCTAGTTCCATCTCATAACTTATCAACCCTAGTTAAAGCATGCAATTTGTAGTTCATGAAACCCTAGTTGGTTTTCAATTTGTACATGTACATGTGTTTCTAGTTCCATCTCATAACTTGTAAAGAGGTCATAAAACCCTAGTTCCATCTCATAACTTCTCAACCCTAGTTATAGCATGAAATTTGTAGTTCATGAAACCCTAGTTGGTTTTCAATTTGTACATGTACATGTGTTTCTAGCTCCATCTCATAACTTCTAAAGAGGTCATAAAACCCTAGTTTCATCTCAAAACTTCTAAACCCTAGTTATAGCATGCAATTTGTAGTTCCTGAAACCCTAGTTGGTTTTCAATTTGTACATGTACATCTATTTCTAGTTCCATCTCATAACTTGTAAAGAGGTCATAAAACCCTAGTTCGATCTCATAACTTCTAAACCCTAGTTATAGCATGCAATTTGTAGTTCATGAAACCCTAGTTGGTTTTCAATATGTACATGTACATGTGTTTCTAGTTAAATCCCATAACTTGTAAAGGTCATAAAACCCTAGTTCCATCTCATAACTTCTCAACCGTAGTTCTAGCATGCAATTTGTAGTTCATGAAACCCTAGTTGGTTTTCAATTTGTACTTGTACATGTGTTTCTAGTTCCATATCATAACTTGTAAAGAGGTCATAAAACCCTAGTTCCATCTCATAACCTCTTAACCCTATTTATAGCATGCAATTTGTATTTCATGAAACCCTAGTTGGTTTTCAATTTTTACATGTACACGTGTTTCTAGTTCCATATCATAACTTGTAAAGAGGTCATAAAACCCTAGTTCCATCTCATAACTTGTAAATAGGTCATAAAACCAATCTAATGATATAAACCTAAAGAGGTTATAAGCACCTTAGTTGGTTTTGCTTGTTATTCATGTACATTTGTTTCTACTTCTAAGTCATGCATGCATGTGAACTTCCACTTATGATCCATGTTCAACCCTATTCATTTTATTTCATGTATGTGCATAGCCTAGGTATATGGCCTTTTGGTTTCTACTTAAAGGATACTAACCAATCTATTTTGATCTTCAAACACAAAGAGGTCATAAAACCCTAGTTTGTAGTTCCATGTCTCAATTTGTGAACCCTAATTTTATTATGCTGGTTGTTGACTTATGCTTTAGTATGGGAATAATATAGCCTATGATCTCTAGGATGATATGGGAATCCTACCAACACAGGCACAGTCAGGGGTTTTGCATATTTGACTCACCAATGCAAGATTTAAGTTGAAGGAAACTGAGCAAAACCCTAGTTTACGAAATCAATGCACAATGAAGTCACTGGCCCATAAAAACATGAGGGAGAGGGCCACCTAGAGGTAATCACATGCCAGGAGATAAATGGAGTCGATGTTTCTTTGTTCCAACCTCCGGTTTCCAAGTTATCTTGAGTTAAATGTTACATGAAAATGTCATTCAAGGACACTTGTTGACTTTCAGTTCGGGAGCAAAAACCCAAATGGAGCAAGAAAATTGCATGTTTTTGGATCCTACAAGTCTGTATGGGGAAGGTCGATACTGGAACCCTCCAACATAGCCACAGTCAATGTTTTTTCCAAGTTGCCCACCAATGCTAGAGTTGCATTCAAGGAAACTGAACAAAACCCTAGTTTACGAAATCAAAGCACAATGAAGTCATTGGGCCTTGAAAACACAAGGGAAAGGGCCACCTAGAGGTAATCACATGCCAAGAGACCAACAGAGTTGACGGTTCTTTGATCCAACCTCCAGTTTCCAAGTTATGTCCAGTTGAAAGTCACATGAAAATGTCGTTCAGGGATAGCTGGTGACTTTCAGTCCAAGAGTGGAAAAACAAATGGAGCAGCAAATCTACATATCGTTGGAAAACATAATTTATAGATAAATCACTTGAGGTTGTACGATCATGTTTATAGTGTCTAGTATCCTCTAAATAATATTATGTCTGTGAACGGTATCCGTAAATCACAGGTTTATTACATTGGGAATAAACTAAGGGTAAATAATTGAAATTGTGCTTCAGCATGCACTTTAAAGGTTAAATAACACACCTGAAAATGCACTCAGTCGAGTAGGCCATCTGGATCATGTATGTTTTTTATGGTGTCCATCAATCTTTCATGCTCTATATGAGGTAGCAAGTATCATACATGTGACCTATTATTTTTCGAAAGTGTGCACATCTTGATGTTTATACCAACTACTAGGTTGGTGAAGTGGTATACAATAGCTCCTTGTCTATAATCTTGATATACATACCAACCCTTCCTTTTATGTTATGATGCTAGTGTCAAGTACTCCACTTTTATAACCATCGACCCAATCGGGAATTAAATATTTTCATCATCTGTAATAGGTTCAAGAATGGTTTGTTTCCCCTCTAATAAATGTGCCAACCAATAGTCAGAACCCCATTCATTTTTTTTTGGGGAAACCATTGCATATATCTGACCTGTGAAAGGAAATAGGTCGAGTTAACAAAACATTTTTAAATAAGGTCTTGCATTTCTAACTTCTACATAAATTAAATTCTACTTAGGTTGAGTTAACAATACATAAATTAAATTTCTAATTTAGGTACTACTAATTTACTTTTTTGTACCTGCTTGTATGAGATATGATATGTGATCATAGTCTATAGAAATGTGTCAGATCATCTTCCAAATGGTCTATTTCATTAACCCCCTTGAAATCGGTGCCAAGTGTCACTCGATCCCATGTATCAACTGTATCTATATACTCACAATCATCCCATTCAACAATTCTATTAGAACTGCAAAAGCAAGCCTTCAATCTTGTCCAAATTTGTAGGTCCGAGTTGTCTGAGCTTCTAATTGAATGAAACTATCGAGTTCCATGCACTATGTTTACCCGATGTGTTTGGGATTGGTCCACATTTGTCACCTCCCAGAATATTCTTTGCACTAGGTGTTTCCTTGTTGCTTGTTCTCCCATGACAAATGCACACCGTTTCACTATAGATGCAGAGTCTCAAATTTGAGCACCTGTAAACTTCATCTCTTCCCTTCGAAGGGTATTTTTTATGCATGCATTAGCACCATCTTGATCTCCTTTTCCATGACTAGTTTAATGTAGTTCCATAAATGTGGCACCTTGTATTTTATGTGTAATAAACACATGCATTCTTGAACTGTCTAGAACAACCATATAACCAAATAAAATGATGATAAAATGGTATATCCATAGCTATCACATGATCATAGAGTAATTTAAAACAATGGTGCATGTAATGGATGTCATGGGTCTGGTCGTCACTTATGTAGAATTGACTTTCTTTTAGTATCACGTGTTTCTCTTCATTGCTATCTAGACCATGTCGATATGTGATATGGACCATATGCTCACCTGCTCTGAGTGATAATATCAACTTTGTATTTCATTTTGTGGTTGTAGGGTGTAATTTTCTGCAAATTCAACCATTTATAGTATTTTTCTGAGAGGGAAGGTGTCCCAACATATTCTGAATCGTTCATCTTGCCACCGTGCCATATTGACATGTTGAATGTATTGTTGGATCTTTCCACTAAACTTTGAAATAAAATCACATACTTGTACCTGGTGTTAAAAAATAAACAGTTTTATAAAACAACATAAAAAGATGTACATGAATTTTAATATGTCAATATTTAACAATTTACTTGTGAATCCACTAATTTAATCTTCATGCTTTTTTTCCCATCATGTAGATGATATCTCTCATACTAATAGTTCTTCTTCTCAACAATTGCATTCTCGAATGCTTGATCTTGACTCTCATGGATGCAATCAAACCATAATGATAGCTCACCACAATTGGTGCAAGAACCCTCTACACATTGTTTTAAGTAATGTGTCTTGCCATCTTGCCTCGGACACATTATGATATGGATGAAATATATGGATGACATTGGCGGTACTATACTTGAGCATTCCTGCACATCGTTAGGATGCAAAAAACAACGTATATGTGAAAATGTATGATAATATAGATCAAATTATCTACAACAACAAGTGTTTCGTACGGTATTGATTCTAACATACCAAGGCTTGAATTTTTCAAAATATCTTTGTCCAAGCCTTAGCTCTACGTGGGAAAATTTAAACATATCAAACAATTGAATTTGTGTCATGTCAAGATAATGTTTAACATGATTTTCATTGTTCATAGAACCCCTACAGTTTTTTTACACATCCTTTGTGTTAGAAGAAGTCCTAGTGTTATCGTGCCAAAACATGTGCACTAGGCCCTTCACTACTTTGACTAACTTCATGTCTTTGCGGGGAAACCTACCGCTAAATTCCCATAATGTTTCCATTTGTCCCTCTACATCAAGGTTGTCTCTTCTTACTAAATATTTTTTAAGTGTCTTTGGATTTAAAGGCACAATTTTTTATGTTCATTTAAGTAAACGACGATGTCTTGTGGATCTACATACAATTGATTCATCCAATGCGTAGTGAGCCACATTACAGTCCTGCGAACAATTTTTTTATCAATCAATGTGAATGCAGAAGCAAGAGATTTAACAATGTGATTACTTGATTCGATGTTCTTCAATGTTCTTATTCCTAACTTTTTTATAACACTTTCCATATTTCTAGATTTAATCAAAGCTAAAAATAATTGGCATTTACCAGCTTCGGATTTTTTTATCAAAATATTGTTTCATTATTTGAGAACAATGAAGAAGGATAGTGTGTTTAGCCCCCTTACCTTTCATGGAATTCAATTTGCTCTCGTCCACTTGTATGCATTTAGGATTTCTCTTTCATTTTGATGCAAGATTTCTTGTCGTTCGAAATGTTACAGTGATGTTTACATACACTATAGGCTGGAAACTTCGATTAGGATATTGAACCACCTGGCATGGTTGTTGAGGAGTCACATTTTCATCATGAGGAACATAATTATTGAACTCTTCACAAGATTGTCTGCTTCATAATTGGACCAAGAATATCATCTCCCCTATAAAAAGCTTTCTTTAATGTAGCATTATATTCCTCAGCCTCTACCTCAGGTATATGTTGAGCAAGAATGGGAAGTATTTGCTCATCCAATGAATCCCGATGATTTCTTGAATCGTCCCTCTTCTTTTCCTTTTTATTTTTAGCTTCTTCCAATGTAAGCACCTTCCTCACCGACTTCCAACCTCTATTACGTAAATTCCCCATTGAAATCCACCCAAAATTGTACAAAACATATGGATTTGTGTAAGAAATGATTAAATTGTAGGTTGAACAGTTCTCTATGCACGGGTTCAGAAGAATTATGTCTTTTTCTACAGTAAAGCTAGCCCATGGCATGAAACCCAATATTTTTTATAAAACACATATCGCATATGCAATATAATGCATGTATGTTTTATCGCATATGTGTCATATGGCATATGTTATATGAATACACTACTTTTTACTTAAAGGGCAATTTCTATTACGTGATCGATAAATTGCATATGTGATTTAGTGCATATCAAATATTTACACTTGATAACCTTATAATGGAACCCATACCCATGGTTAAGACCTCCATAACTATCCTTAGACCATGGTAGTTCCTTAAGAACTACCTCTTGTATGGAAATATTCATAATGGTTCCTATATTACCATGGTCAATGCCTCGTGAACAATATTCAATGCATAAAATAGTATAATGGCACATATATCCCATATTAAGGCTAAATATCCTCTTTAAAGGCCATGTGTAGTGTTTTAAGACTTGTTTCCATTACACTATTGTTCCATTACCATGGTTAAGACCCTAAGACCCATTGTTAGTGCATAAAACCTCATAATGACACCCATATTGCACTAAAGGTTAAATATTCCATTTATAAGGTGCTAGAGCCTGTTTTTGTTTTTCATTTTTAATGCATTTGTTTATGTTTTGAAACTTGGTTTTGTTCATTTCTCCTAGAAAATTTTGTTTCTTAGGATAGTTTGAATCTTTTTTCTTTAATTTTCATGTTTATATGATTTCTTAGTTTTATTTTTCAATTTTGATTTTATTTATCAAAATTCACAGTTAGGGGGCTTATACAATGTTTATATGAATTAAAAAGGTCCTAAAAATATCATAAAGTTTTGATCTAGATCATTTTACCAAAGTTAAATCACTGCTAGTTGTTATATTTTTGAAAATCATTAAAGCAAACTTTCTTCTAGCGCAAGCCTGAAAAAATTACACACATGCGCTACAAGAAAATCACGCAGTTCGAGAATCATCATTTTTGGTTCAAATTTTTTAAAATTCTCACACATGAGAGGTCATTCATACTTGGTTGATGGATTTGATACGTGTTTCCTCTAGAATGATCATTGTGACAGTTTTAATTCTTCAAGCAAATCATCATGAGGGTGAGTTGCGGTGGTCTGTTGCAAAGTGATGGAATAATGATGATTAAACAGGATAAGACAAATTTTCCTTGAATTTCGTATCCCCTGAAGTGCACGTAGATCATATGAGTTCATGGTGAAGTGTTAGCAGTGTGTAATTAAATATTGAAACAGGTCGAAAAAATAGGGCTTTTGAAGGGTGATCATTTGGAGTTATCGCAGTGTTTAGAGAAGATTGAGGAATGAAATTGGACACCTGACAGTCAAGAAAGCACGATTCTAGCACCTGGATTCATCACTTTGATAGGTAGGCTGCGAATTGATATCAAAGTCCATGTATTTGAGATTTTACTAAGAAAAGGATTAATGATGGAATTGAATGAATATTATAAGTATGTAAACCTAATTCATACTTAATGTTGAATTCTCTGTCAATGGAATTAAGGCATTTATCAGTTTAAGTGATAGAGTCTAGTTTGGGGTTTTTTGGTTTCCCAATATAGCATTGTCTGTCAAATTGTCAAGATTTGAATAGAATTAGAGTTTGTTTTGCTGAAGAAGCAATTTGACAGTCATTCAAAATGAAAAGAACTGGTAAAACCAATAGAGCTAAACCTTCAGACATGAGCAGGGTTTAGACTTTTCCAGATTGTGCAAAACTGTTTTTAAGGGCTAGGTGGTTAAGTTTTTTTGAAATAATTGAGGGATATCATTCAGAAGTCTCTTGTAAATTTGCTCAATGTTTGGATAAAGATATGGTGACTTTTGATACTTTGAAGTTTAAGTTGACCATATAATTGTTAGCAGAAGCTACAGGGATCTTAGATGAGGGTGAATACTGGTTTAAAAAAGTTCCTTTCACCTTTGATGCATAGAAATACTTACTTCCAGATGCAGTAGTACATTGGGGGAAGGGAGTACCTATTCAGAAATTTAAACTAGAATGGATAGAGCCAATCAAAATCCTACAGAGTTATATCACTTGTGAAGGGAGATTTGCATTTGTTTTCAAGTATCATTTTAGGTTTTTGCAACATCTCAGCCATGAAGAAAAAATGAATCTCCCATTCTTCTTCTTGAAAAGTTTACAAAAGATGTCTAGCAAAGTGAGGGAGCATCAGGATCACACCAAACAATCTTTGTTTCATCATGGGCTTATAAAACTAGTCATAAATATTGTACTTCGAAAGTAGGAGAAAACATGGGACTATTTCCTATTTTGGTCTAGTTTTCAAACATAGAAGGAAGGTGCATTGATTCTGAAAATGAAAATTTGCAAAGGAGTATCAAACAATAAAAATATCAGATTGAGTACCTACATGAGACCAATGAAGGATTAGTGACTGCAAATAGAAGACTAAGAGAATATTTGGAAGAGGTAAATAGTCATTATCAGGAACTAATTTCAGTTTCTAAAGAGGCTTTAAAAAGAAAGAGACAGACAGAGAGCCTGTTTACAGAACTAAAAAAAACTATTCAAGAGCTGACACAACAGAATGAGGAGCTGACAAAAAAAGTTGAAGATTTGGAAGCAGGTCACCAGAAAGCCAGAAGGAAGACCTAGGCTTTAGAAGGAATTGCTCTTTTAGCGAAGGCAGCAAAAGACTTGTAAAAGTACATTAAGAAAAGCAGTTATTAGTTAGTTTTTAAAAGTTATTTGATTTTTGTATAATGATGGTTTTATTGAACAATTTGATAGATGACCTAAAGGTAGTTTGTTCAGTTATATAACTATTTTTGAAAAAACAAGATAAATGTAAGTTTGGGAAAGGACCAAGGGTTCGATTTTTGTTTCAAGGGGAGGCTATCAAGCTGTGGTTTATGAGCTAAGTGTAAAATATCTTATGTGTTTTTGATGACTGAATTATGAAATATATGCAACTATAAGCCCTTTTTATTCTATTGGTCGATTCCATTTCTGATTTTTCTAATCACTCAGTTGATATATTCATTTCTTGTTTAAGGTTATTATTCATGAAGTGCTTGTTAACTGTGGATGGAATTTAATGCTGTGATTATTGTATCTAGTTTATGCTTTATATTTTATGCCTCTCAGTCCTTCAAATGTTCATGATTTAGTTTTTGCTTTAGCTTTGTGGAGTTTCTTCCCTCTTGTTTACAAATTGTACAACCAAAATCCTAGAAAGACCTATTTTACTTAATTGTGTTTATTGAGATTGTGTTGGCTTGTTCTTTCATAGTCTAAGAACAATTTTTGGCACTAACATAAGGCATGTGTGTTGATTTAGGGACTTATTGTCTTCTCTTCCATGACTATAGTCAATGTCCATAAACCCATACCGCCCATCCAAAACCCTATAATGGCACGCTTATCTCATTATAATACCATTTAAACTCCCAATATTCCATCCAGATGGTTTATGGGGTGGATCATAGCCCAAAATTACATTGGTTAAGAGGGGAGGGAGTCAAAGGAGGGAGAGGAAGGTGTATAGGGAATCATGGGAGGGAGGGATGGGTAGGGGATATATATGGGGGGGATGAAGGGAGGAGAAATATAAGAGGAAGGGAGGGATGGGTAGGGGAGAGATATAAGGGGGGAATGGATAGAGGACAAATATAAATGAAAGGGATTAGTGGGAGGGGAATAAATATAATTGGGATGGAGGGCCCTGGAGTCTTAGACCTTGTCAAGGGATGAAAACTCTACTTTAGGCCCTAAATGAAGCTTCTAGTCATCTAGGACCACCAATAACACCTTAAACCACCATATGTTACCTCTTGAGGCCATTCTTAGCTTTCTTTTTGGGCATTGACACCATTAGTTTAGAGACCCTTGACATGGTTGAGCAATAGAGAAACCCAGGTCATAGACACTAAAGTAAGCTTCTATGGATCCATAGGAAAGAATAATGTATCAAGCCACCACACATGACCCCTCTAGGGGGTCTTTGGCCTTAGATTAGGATATGTAAGAAATTGGGATTTTTTTACAGTATTTTTGGGTTTCGGGGCCATATGCATGGAAATCGGAGGAAATCCAAGCCTTGGGTCCTAAAGGAATCCCTTAGTAATTTAAGGTCAATAAGGACACTTCATACTACCACGGAGGACCTATTGATGGTATCCCTATCCAAAAACTGGGGATAATTATGCCTTCGAGAGGTTTTAAATAATAGACATGGTTCTCAAGGCCTTAGACATGGTTGACGAAGTAAACCCAAGCCTTAGTCCATAAAGGAATATTATATCCATTGAAGGCCTAAAATTATAACACGAATCACCTCACATGACTTACAAGCACTAGGTATGGGTCGTGTGGCCTTCGACATTATTGGGGCAATAAACATTGGGATTGGACTCTAAAAAAAGCTTCTAGGAATCCATGACCATGAAAAATGCCTCAAATGACCAGCCATGACCTCTTGAAGTTACCCTTTCCTTCGAGTGGTGAGATGGATGACGTTAGAAGGTTTTCAATAGTATATATGAATCCATGGGTCTTGGACATTGTTAAGGTAGGAAACCTAGTCCTTGTACCATAAAGAAAACTTCTTAGAATATAGTTTTAAGAATGAAATTTGATCCACCATGCATAACCTCATGAGCATATATGTAGCCTCCATGTGGGGTAATTAGAAATAATAGGATGTTTTGAGCACTACATGTGGATATCAAGGTCCCAGACATAATTGTGGGAGAAACCATAAGTTGTAGGCCCTAAATGAATGTTATATGAATCTTGACCCAAGAATGATTCCCTGAACGAAAAAAATCACGTCTTAAGAATATATTTGGCCTCCAAATGGGAATATCAGTATGATTAAGAGTTCTTGAGAACAATGCATACATTGTGGAGCCTCAACATAGTTGAGAGATGACACCTTGTCCTTAGGCCCTAAAATATGCTTTTGTGTGTGTACAAACAAAAATAATGCTTCAAAACAACATAAATGATCCCGCAATCCTTATCCTCATAGTGGTTGTGCTGGTACCATTAGGAATATTTTAGAGCTAGATATGAGTTTCAAGCCTTAGAGAAAGGTTAGGCAATAAAAATCAATCATTAAGTCTAAAAAGAATCATCTATGGCTTAATCTCCATGAACAAGCACCATGGACAAGTGCCTTGAACCTCCAATAATATGACATCATTACCCACAACTATTCACAAATGTTAGGCTAAGCTTCATTCTTTTACCACACTAAACCACTTTGGAAGGGCCAGTAATTACCATGATATTTTATTTTTAGATGGGATTTCTCCCAAAGACTATCCACTAACTTCGTAAACTCTTTTTTACTCTCGAAGCTACTAAAGCCAAAACGCATATGCGTTATGAATCGCATATGCGATTTGAATAACGCCAAAATGCATATGCGTTAGCAATGCATATGCGTGTTTTTAAAATTTAAAATCTCGGTAGGAATGAGGCTTGGAATTATGTTTGGAAATAGCTTCAGATTACAGAACCTATTGGATAGGACAAATAAATCATGACTATTGCCAGTCTTTTAGAACTCTATCAATATGCTCAGTTTTGATTGCATTTTTGCTATGACAAACACAATATTTTTTAATGAAAATTTAGAATATTGTAGAGTACGATCTTACGATTCTAAATATGTAATTTTTTACTTCAAAAATGTGTTTTATTTATTTATTATTATTTTTCTAAATGACACACGTCAATTTTCGAAAATAGATACATCAATTGCTTTTTTATAACTTTTGATTTCTTTCACCATTTCCCAAGAAAACTATATGATGCACTAGAAGAGAGAAATATCTACAATATTATATATAGAAATCAATAATTTCGTTAATTTTTTCCCCTAAAGTGTTGCACCCACACACAATGTTTTCATTTCAATCTTTCTAACTTCAATAATTAATAATAATAAATCTAATTCACAAAAAATTCTGAATAAATAGTGTTTCACTAGGCCCATATGTCATTTATATGTCTACAATATTTTATCCAAAATTGACATCATTTACCTCATATATTGTTGCACCCGCACAAACATATATGTTATGATGTGTTGAAAATTTTAAAACCCAATTTAATGGAAACTAATTTTATAATCATTTACAAACATTTTTTCTACATAAATGTTATATATTATGAAAGTTGATTCAATTGCCTATCTTTTCTCTTTTTACTTCATCTTCAAATACGTTAGGGAAGTACCCCTAATTTTCACCTAAAGTCATAGGTTCCAGGTTTTTTCAGTAGTATGTGGCATCTAAAGTGTCTTTAAAGGAATCCATGATTATGCATCATCCCTGTACTCAATCCTCTATTTAAACATAAGAGGCAGGTAGCTGAGAAAGAGTTGTATTTTTTTTTTTCGTCAATTATATAAGGCAGATAATGAAGTAAACTTAATAATTTACTGCAAATTTCTTTCATGGTCATAGTACCTAATCTTAACTCATAAAATTTCTTAGATTTTTATTCGTAATATTGTTCTAAGAGACTAAGAGATAATTTCATTTAAAATGTTTCTTGAATGTTCTCCATGTTACATAACATTCTTTTATATTGTTTACTTTCTTTAATTCCTACCACCATATATATGTTTTTCATGTTAAGTTATAGATGCCCATTTTTACCTTTAATTCATTGGAATAGTTATAAATATGGAAATATTTCTTCATTCCAGATAACCAAGATTCTGCTTCTTCCCCTTGATCGATCTCCCCGTTAAACATAGGAGGTTTGATCTTTTTGAATTAACCCGGAATTTCTTCATAATGTTTATATTTATTTTTATTTTTATTATTGCCACTACCTTCACTAGAATCCTTATTTTTTTTTCTTTATTCTACTTGGATCATTCTTCACTTAGAGATTTACTCTCATGTTTGGAAAATTCCAGTTTTCTTCCCTTACGTTTGTAAGGTGCAGTTTTTTCCATGTTAAGTTCATGTTCTTTATTTTTCTCTTTTTCATTATTGTGTAGTTTAGACATCATAATGTTATTTAAATCTTCTTGTCCTTTCAGAATACGTTCATTATATTCTTTAACTCATTTTAGTTATGTTCTTGATTCCTTAACAGTTTGTTGTAATTCAGATGGGTTGTCGTTTCTACTTTCATTTAGATTTACCCATATTTCACCATCCATTAGGTTATCTTCTTAGATGTTTACTAGATTCCTAGGATGGTATTCTTCTTTCACTGACACTCATTAGAGAGAAGTTGAGGTCAAAAATGGGCCTCCTAAGAGATGAACTACAAAAATATAAGATATATTAAAATATTATGAGTTAGGGGTTTTATGGGCTAAGTATATATGACAACTCACCTCCTACACTACTTTTTATGCACAATATAAATAACCATGGTTGTGTTACTTTTCTAAATTGACTATAAATAAAATTAATAAAATAACTCTACAATGATGTGACTAAGATTCATTGTAAATTCCCAAAAAAAATATTATCCTTTAGCATTTATTTGTCTTGAACTTGTAAATGAAATTAAACAAAAAAACTATTTTTAGGAGATATTTTTTAATTTATGTTGACTTTTTATATTTAGTACATTCCTCATCAATTTAATTTTAATATGATTTAATTGAGATTTATTTACACGTAAAATTTTAACAATATTATTATAATATTTATTGCATTATTAGAATAAATTAATATCAAAATCAAAAAAAAAATTATATATATTCATTTTATTGTAAATGAATGTTATAGTTAAATCTCTTATATAAAATAATATAAGACTTAATTTCATCTTAAATAAATTATTAAAAAAATATTTATACATCATCAAAATATGTCATATTAGTATATAAGATTTTAATGTATATTGTTTTTAGCAATAAAAAAATTATGTATATTTATTTTTGTAATAAAAAAGTTACGAGCAAATAATATATCCTATTAACTGATTAAGTCAACACTTGTGTATAAATTCTTTTAATTTATTTGTTGATTTTAATGTATATTAATTTTTAACAATAAAAAAGTTGCAAATAAATAATATATCATATTAACTTAATAAGTGGATGGTGGTGCATAAATTCTTTTAATTTATTAGTTGAAGCATAAATTATTCTAATATTCTTTTATAAACCAAAAATAAATTATTAAAAAAATATTTATACATTTTGAAAATATTTTTATAATATAAATACTTATTTAAGAAAATTATTTCCACTCCTTCCAACTAAAAAAATTATAAATACAGAATATATATGTAAAAAATCAATGTTAATAATTTGTTAAAAAAATGCGTCAAAATACAGTTTTACACATTATGTTATAATTTCAAATTAAATATAATGGCTTATTAATG
>LPNX010209725.1:361216-389943 GCA_001517045.1 Pseudotsuga menziesii | reverse complement strand
ACCACTACCTTGGTTAACTATGGGTTTTCATCCACCATAGAAAATGTGACAAATAAGCATTCTTAACTCATGCAATGCCACCTCAACTATGGGGGATGATGTCATATACTAGAATGTAATTGGTTGATTTTTATAGTACATTTTGGTCCTTTTGAGGCCCATTTTTTACCTAAAATTCTCTCTAATGATTGCATCTGCCATAATTTCCTGCAAAAAACAGGTTATTCTTCCCTTCATGTTTGTAAGAGAGTAAAACCAAAAAAGGATAAAATTAGTTTTATGTTTTTACCAATTTCATTGTTGGGCTCATTCAGAACAAGTGTTGTAACCATGCTCTAATATGATTCTGCCACAAACCTAGAAAAAACAAAATAAAATAAAATAAAATATTCTATTATCCGATTATGTTGTCGTAATATGTATAAACTAGTCGCAGCATGAAATAAAATTTAGTCATGAGAAGTATGCATGTGAAGTAACTTATATTGACTTTTTCCTTGGATTGACAGGTTATACCTCATGTGGCATTTATATACTGTGACAACGACCCTAAAGCCACACACTAAGGCGATGTTCTCTCTACTTCTATGCTTATTTTAAAAAATTGGTTTTTCTAGGTATTTTAAGCCTAAAGGCTATAGCTTAGTCCTAGAATCTATACCCTAGTTATAACAATTATATCCTAGTTCTAAACATACCCTCCACTATAGGGTAGGAAAGGTACCAAACCTTATAATAAAGGGTTTATGTAAAAGGGACTTAGCGCAGCTTTGGTTAAAGGTTGTAATGTTTGGTTTAGTTAACAAAATGTTTTCAGGACTATGGTGATAATGCCATAGTCGTTATCCCAACATGGCCTTGGCATAAAATACAATGTTGTTACATCTTGGTTTATCGCATAACCTTCGATGCGAGTTACAATGTTTTTATCCAATGCATACCTTCATATTTTGGGTTGCAAAACATTAACTCTACCCTGGTTTCGATTTGCCATCACAACCAAGCATATTGATTGAAATATTGAGTGCAAAAAGTTGGAACCGAGAGGAAATCTCAGCCCTCCATTTGGCAGGGTCTCCAATGAGGGTTTTTTCAAGGGTTTAATGCAGTGTTTACATGTCTAAAGGTTTCATTTTCGCACTTGTTTTTGGTCTGTAACTGGTTGATGGAGAGAGATCGGTCATTCATGGTTGTGTTCTGCATTTTTTATCAAACCGTTACACAGTTGGTTAGTAGAAATTCTTTTCTTGTTTTTGAGGTATATGTCAATTTTTTTGTAGAATTTTCAGCACTCTCCTAACCCGGTTTCCAACTCTATTTAAAACATTGTTTAATTCCCAACCCAATTTGTATTTATGATGCAAATTATATTTTTCTCATAAACAATATAGGACTGAAGCATAAGAAGAATTTCTACATCATTTTCATGAGAAGCAAATAAACACATTCACACATAAATTTCAGACACAGTATTTTTGGTCCAATGACCCAAGAAAAACACCAACCTCCAGGAAATACCTATGAGAGAGAAAAATTTATTTATGTGGAAAATTTACAGCAATAGACAAAAAAAAATATCAGTCCAACCTTGTTGCAAGGATTTCTCCCTGCTACAGGGGAAGGAATGGCTCCCTTTTGTCTATAGGATAGAAGGGTAGGTTCCTGCGTGGATGGTAAATGCAAAAAATAAAACAAAATGTAAATAACAGAACAGTAAACTAAACTATGAGCAGAAAGAAGATAGATGAAGAAGGAATGGTGAATTGCTCTGCAAAAAATGGTTTAGGGTTCCACCTCCAAAGACCTACAAACAAATCCTAAGCTACTGTAAAACCTGCAAAACAATGTTAAGCATAAAACCTGCAAATGGAAACAAGGGTTAAAAAGCAAATACAACTAGGAAACAAAGAAATAAAACAAGAAACATGGTTATACCTTCTCTGGTGGAAATGGGCCACCATGCCCTAGCTTGTGGAAGCACCTTCCTCTTGGATGGGGAGCAATGGCTCAATGGAGATGGAGGAGAGGGAGTGTGGGTGGCTTGAAAGGAAAAGGTCTCAAGGCATCCATAGGCAGCATAACAATAGGCAAAGGGAGAAGTGTTTTGAGAGTGACCCCCCACCCTCATTTTATAGCTTTTCCAAGGGGTTTTAGGGTTTTAAGCCCTTGGTCAGGGATTTAGCCCCTTTTTGGTCTTTTAGCCCCTTTCGCCCTAACTTTAGCCCCTTTTAGGGTTTTAGCCCCTTTTTGAGGGCTTTAGCTCCTAGGAGGCTATTTTGGGTTCCTTTTTGGGGGTTTTAGCCCTTTTTTCTTCATCCTTAGGCTATTTTGAGGGTGTAGGGGTCTAATGGAGGGATATGAGTGTCGTGAGATGGTGTCCTTGGGTGGTGTAGGCCATTGAGAGCTTAGTAGGGTATTTTTGGGTTAATATATTGCCCCCTAATGTGTGAGGGAAAGAGCTCAACATATGGAAGACGGACATCATAGGATTTGCTTTGTGGAGGTGGTGTTTCTGGGGATAGGGCATGGTGGCTTTTGGTTTTTGTATTAATATGGTTCCCATCAATGGGTGAGATACAATAAATGTGTGACATGTATATGGACAAGACGGGCATCCCCATGCTCATGACAATGTCAAAAGAATAATTTGATCTATGCTCTAAAATACAAGAGCTGATCATATACAACTGATGGTACAATAATGGTTGCCTCCATATGAGGCTGAATACAATGCTGATCTGGTACATTGGACCCATGGCATTCTCATGGAATGCTATATCTTCATGGCTAGCCGCCTACTGGATCTGGTACATAGCTGTGTGGACTCACTGATTGAGAGTCAGATTCTCTATGGTACAAGTATGATGTATCAATCATAAAGGTATATCGAAGAACTACTGGTGCTTCTAAACACTGTCTCCAACGCAACCTGGAAATCACAAGGGACATAAACTATTTAGGTCCCTCCAGTGGACTCACCAATGTGTTAGAGTTGGGTGACATCCAGGGTCTTCAACCAAGTATTGTATAGACCAACCCTGTACGAATATCAACGGTGCAATGATGGATTTGAAGTCAAGCACGTGAGAAACAACCATCCCAAGAGGCACTAAGGACTCCTCTCAAGTGGTCCAAGTAAATCATTAATGATGTTAATGAAACCAAGGTGCATGGACCTATGGGTCTACCCTCTGGAATATGTGTGTTGGCGTCGACAGAGGGAGACCTGCCCCTAGTCAAGGCAATGATGTTTCCTTGACCAAGAGCGCGAGGGAGATAATCGAAAGGTGTGAAGCAATCTACAGACTAACTCACTGAATTGAGGGGGGGGAGGGAAGGGAAAGAACTGGACAGGGGCAAGGGGAGTGTGGGAGACTCAAAATTCCTTTGTTCAGAGTATGATGGCAGGGTGGACCAGGCAGAAAATGAAACTGACTCACGAGAATAATACCGGGGATGTCACTGCAAATGGGAAATACTTCGAGGAGGTGGACACATTTGATATTGATGGGATCCAAGGAAGACACATTGCAGAGTACTCTGAACAAAGGCGACCCAATGTGGGAATGCTGCCAAACTGTTTGCTGTGGGGAGGTGTCTAGGGACACCGTTATGGTACAATCTCATGGATTTTTGGTGAGCCCAAGAAGGTAAATGTTCGATGGTGCTTTCAAATTTAGAGATTTTGAAAGCACAAAGAAGACTCCAATCGGGACTCATTTTTGTTGGTAGTTTCCTGTGCCAGAAAAAGGATAAAAGTATACATAGGAGAGCTTGACCATCCTATAGGGGATGAGAAACTTCTTTACCATTGGTATTCCAATCAAACTGGAAAAATTTAAACATGTATTAACTGGACGGTCATTCAAATACTTTTACGAGCATGAACGAAACCAAGTTTGCTCGGCGATCTTTTCTTATTGAGACAGCTAGAAAAGAGATTAACGACAACCTGTGGTGGGATTTTTTGTAAAGTGTGGCCCCTCTACCCGAGAAAGCATAAAAGTATGCAGAGGGGAACGGTCTTGGCTTGAGTTTGCCAAGGATGTCCGTTTCCATTAATAGTCTACATGGTTCGCAAAAGAAGATAAACGAGACAATGTAGACACCCTTTCCTATACTTTAGCAAGCGAGAAAGGAAGCAGTTGTGCTCGGCTATCTTTTCATTGTTTTAAGGAGTCAGAAAAGAGCTTAAACAAAACTCCAATATGGTTAACTAATTGTGGTGGCACATGCGATGCCCCATGTCGGGACGATGGACAGAGGTCCAAAGGTCATCTGCGCAGTAAGGACAGAGCAGAAGGCTCTCAAACATACCAATACATGCATGGGATAGATCATGGCTGAGGCCTGCGATTCGGTGTGATAGAGGCATGCAAACCAAGGTGGCTCTTGAACAGAGGTCAGGAGAGCATGTGTGTGTGTTGCGGTGGATGGACTTGACTACATGCGATGTGAATGCAAGTTCGGGGGCACTTCGATGCCAAATACATGCAAGAAAAATAAAAGGTTTTGTGGACGATGGTCGAGATGTCTGCATAAGGTGTGGTGGAAAAGACAATTATAAATACAAAAATAAAAGTAAAATTACATTCCTTAATGGGAATTGGCCCGAAAACTCGCATGAGTAGCGATCGGGAGGTGTGATACAAGTACAGGTCTGTAGACACTTGCATCATTGTGTCATGGCTCATAAATCAAGGTGAATTGTGGGAAATGGTCCCAAAATTGATTTATTAAACATGAGATGATGGTCCCATCAGGAAATGGAAATTTGAGCCCGAAGGTGTGAGAGGTGTCTCAAACCGGTTCCAGGTGACTTTGGATTAGCAACTGATGGTGCTGCTCCTGACTTGTGCTAAAAAACGTTGAAAAACAAGAAAATGAAAATGAAACGACTCATTGGTGATGTTAAGGGTAAAATATCTTGATGTAGAGCCCGTTGCGGGGGTTCTCCAAGAGTTGTCTGTTTGAGTCAGCGAAGAGGTATGCCCCCTTTCCTAGACAAAATTAATTGGCAAGGAAAGGTGATGGAATCTGGTCTTTTATGGGAAGAACCGATTCCACACTATGGTTTAAAGGGAATGGGGTAAAACCAAAGGTGGTCTTACATATATCTTTGTTATCGCGTAAGTGGTGTCGGGATAGATAAGGTGGATCTTCCACAGTCGATGAGGGGAAAGGGAAACTGGTGCCAGATATCCTGAAAATGGTATTGGTTGTGGCTTTGGTTGCCTTGCCCCTAGTCTCTATTGGAGGAAGAGGGGCAGGCCTCGAGATGGGAGGAGTCTTTGATGGACCTGGAGGTAGGTGCAACATCATCTCAATTGGCTAGACATGAGTCAACACATATTGGGGCCTCAGAGGTAGGGTAGGTGGTTCAAGGTACCACATAGGATCTCCCAGTGTGAAATCCTATAGATTGTGGGTTTCCAAGACAGACTTACTCACGATCTCGGATGGTAGGAAAAGGAGAGGGAAAAGGAAAAGGGAAAGGAAAAGGATCGTGTTGATTGAGAATGAACCCCAATGTTTCCCTGGTAACTGAGGTTGAGGTTGCAACTGAGATTGCGGCTATGGCTGGGGAAACAACAAAAGAGATAGGTCTGATGGACCGTCAGTGATGGTTGAGACAAGAGGGTCTATAGAGTTGGACATCATGTAAATGGACATGGTGTCTGAAGAAGGAGGTGGGGGGTGAACTTCTTTGATCAAGGTGATCTCAGACTCAAGGGAATGTTGATGGAGGTCAACAAGAGCTATTCGAAATTTAGGTAGATCTTGGCAATGGTGGGAGTAATGTCCATACAAGCCACAAAGAGCACAAGCATGGTTTGTCCTCAATGCCTTGTTCCTAACTACTGGCGCGGTTGGGAGTTCAACCACGAGGATGTTTTCGTTTGTATCCATGGCATCCAAATGCACACAGATCACTGGGATTTTAGGGCAATTTTAAGTTGGATGGCCCTGTTGTTCACAGATGGCACAAGGTGGGACTTGTCATGGCTTTGTGGTGGCTTTGTTGTTTTTTTCCCTGGCCCTTTTGGGTTGGGGCAGTGCAGGTGCAGCGATTGGTTTGTGTGGACCGAGTGGAGGGTGAGACTCGACCGCGATGGGTTGCACCGAGGTTAAAACAACCTGGGGCATTGCTGGTTGAGCTGGTGGATCAAGATACCACATCGGGATGCCCAACGTAAAGTTGGGTAGGATTAAGGTGGCCATGACCGGCTTGCTCATGACACCAAGTGGGGGAAAGTGGAAGGGAATCGTATGGACTGGTGATGAGCCCACATAACTCCCAGTTGGTTGCATGTGGGGATGCAGTTATCATTGCGGCTGCATGTAATGCTGCGGTTGTTGTTGGTGTTGCAGCTGCGAATGATGTTTTGGTTGTGGTTGGGGCTATGGCTGTGGTTGTTGTTTGGGTGTGGCGGTGCTAGATGAGACCATGCACAAGTCCGCAGTTTCATTTTGTGTCAGTGGTGGAAACACTAACAAGAAAGGAGCCGTCATGGTGGGATTGGTAAATAAATCAGGGCCCACATTCAACAGTGGGGAGGCTAGTGTGTTTTCAACCATAGTGTTAATTGTATGGATGACATTGGCATGTGTGTTCATCCCTTGCGGCTCAATGGTGGTGATGGTAGGGATAGCGTTGGCAGGTGTCGTTAACCCTTGGGGATCATGGTAAGTGAGTTGGTCAACTATCACAATTTTCCCTTCATGGGGGAACATCATGAGATGGAAGACAGTTGATGCAACTACTTGCATGGCATACATGTAACTCCTTCCGAGGAGGAGGTTGTATTCCAGTTGAGCGTTGATGACTTCGATGTCGATCAACACAGTCTTCCTGGCTAATGTGATGGGGACATGGGGGAGGATTCTTTGGGCTTTAGTGGGATGTCCATCACAATCCCGCAGATTTATGGAGCACAGTTGCAGAATTGGTGATCCAATTTTCTGCTAAACCAAGGTAGACATAACGCACGTGGATGCCCCCTCATCCACTAAGCACCAGTGCACAACCAAATTCCGGATGGACATTGGGATTTGGAAGGAGATGGTCGATGGCATATGCGGTTCTCTGTTCTCCGTGTCAAATGTGATCAACTTGGATTCAGAGGGGTCTACAACCCCCAGGGTGGCTAGCAAGGCTTTCCACTGTGTTGGGCACGTTTTGAGTACCTCCAGAGCATACATGGTGGTTGGCATTTGGGACAAATCATCCACAATGCTATAGCTGACTGCAGCTCTAGCTGTGGCATTATTAGTGATTCTGTGTATGGGGGGCATGGGAATGGGGGTAACTGAAGGGGGAGGTTGACAGTCTTAGGTGTGGATGTTGCTGATGATTCAACAAGTTCGATGGTGGTACCGTATTGATTCCATCTAATTTGCAATTTGACCTCTTCAGTCGTCATGGCTAACAGGTGGTGAACACCTATTTTGGATGTGGGAGGTGCCCCCAGAGCATTGGGTTTGGGTTGGGGAGGGGGTACGGTTGCCACCAATCCTTGGACTGGCAGTGGTTTTTGAAGCACCATGGGGGGAGGTCCTTGTGGTGTCGGGTTGGGTTGTGCTTAGTTTGTAGCATTGGCAGCCTGTTGGACCTCATTCTGAATGGCTTGCTTGGCGCGCCCCATGAGGGAACACTCGAATGTGTAGTGCCCATAGACCTCATAGAGTGTGCATGGTTGGTTTGTGTGCAATGGGGCATTGCATCTTGGTGCATTTGGTTGTGGGGGGTTCTAGGCTGGCCGGTTTGCCGCAGCATTGTTGGGAGGGTTCATTTTTTGACTACATCCCTTCGGTTGGTTATTGCCTTGGTTACGGGGCCGATTATTTCTAGCTTAACCTTATTGATTGTTGGGGGCAAGCTGGTTGGGACGGTTTTGCTGTGTGAACACTTGTCCCAACAGAGTGGGTGGAGTAGGGGCAAGGGCTTGAACTGATTGCACTGGTGGTGCATAGTAGATTTGTGGGGGTGGTGGTGCCACAAATGTGGGCATTTTCTCCACATACTATTGTGTTGGCCAAGCCATAGCCTGATCCTACTGCGATGGTGCAGGTTGTGCATAGGAATTTGTTGCTCCGAACTGGGACATCATTCTTGTGTAGTCCAGAGCTTGGTTTTGGTAAGCAACATTAGCGGTGTTGCTTTGTTGTGATGGAACTGCAGGTGGTGTCATTCGAGGCTATGGCTATTGGGAGATCGATCCTATGATGCCATCCGTAGCATGGGATGCCCTTGGTGCATCACGGTATGAGGTACTTGGATGGGGGGCGTCCGGAATGACGGTGTACAGGTATCTAGACTGAGCATAGATAAGGTCAAATTGTTGGGCCTTCAATATGGCCTCTTCTTTGGATTGGGGATGTTTAGATGCAATGTCCTTTGCTATGGGCGGGAGCAAGGTCTTAAGGAACCAATCCAAGAATATCATGTCATCAAGTTGTATTTTGCATAGGCTGTGGCGTCGCCGCCACTCATGGATATGGTCAGTTATGTGAGTGGCAGTGCTTTGATGGCAGGATAGTAGGATCTCTACCCCCTCATCGTATCTGACAGGGAGTTGGAAATATTGTAGGAACATGAAGGCTAAGGAGTTGAAGTCTGGATACTTGGCTTGTGGTAGCTCAATGTACCATTTGGCCGCAGCACCTGTAAGGGTGCATTGGAAGAGCCTCAGCCTGATGGAATCATCTACGATGTTGTTGGATGAACACCATAGATGGAATGTCATTATGTGGTTTTGGGGACATTCCCCTGCTTTGCCTTCAAACTTGGGGATGTCTGATGGCAGCTTATTTGGTATTGGAGGCCAAAAATATTGATGGAGGATGGGATCGTTTGTTAATCTATCCAAATCAGGAAAGTTTAGATGAGCCATGAATGGCAGATTTGACCCTAGGTTGATGTGGGATGGGGCTGGGATGGTGGTGGGGTTTGCAGGTGCGTAGTGTATCTGCATAGCTGGGGGTGCTTGCGATGGCACCATTTCGGATGGGCCAATGCCCCAAAGTGTTGTGGGTGGGATAGTATGAGTGGCAGGGACATTGCCCCCATGTATGACAGTAGGGGCAATGTAAGTAGATGGTCCACTACCCCCCTGTGTGGCAGGAGGGACAGTGTGTGTGGAGGGGCCACTGCCCCCATGTGTTGCAAGTGGGCCAGCTTGACTGGTCACTATAGGTGGTGGTAGCTGACTGATGACAGTCTGCATGATTGTGCTTGGGCCACTTATCAGGTTGTGATGTGGACATGGGTCCACTTGCTAGGTTAGGCCAAAAAATGGATCTAGATTTGCACTAGCCATGGGGCTTAATGGTGTAGTATGGAGGTCTGGTTCAGACTGATATGGGTCTAAATCAGAATCAGAGGGTGTGTGGCCCTCTGATGGTGTGGGAGATCACTGAGAGTGGCTTCGATGGTGTCGATTGAGTGTTCTAAATGGTGGTGGTTCACCTCTTAGGCGCGAGGAAGATCATGGAGGATCAATTGTGTTAGATTTATGTCTAAAACTTGGTGGGAATGATGTTTGGACCCCAGTTTCAGTGGCTTCCTATTGGCTGTAGGTGGTCACTCGGCCACCAAGACTACCGAAAGACAGCGCTTGGATTTTTCCTCACAGGTGTTTCTACTCAATCGGAAGGGGTCGTTGCCCGTTTCACTTGGCAATTCCTCTTAGCGGCTAGCTACTTTGGGGTTCATGTGGTACTCCTCACAATGAGTTTTTGGGTAGAGCCCAAGTACTTCCCATAGTTGAAGCAGTCAGGGACTTATGTCCTCAAAGACTGTAGATTGGTTTGTACTTAGTGTAAATTAGTAAATTTTAAGGCTCACTCAGCATCATGAACTGAGTTGGGTTAATTAGTTGGTATGGTGTATTTGCTTATTTGTTTTTCTGGTACTTGGTTGCTACAAATGGTTTATGAATTCATAATGGTAGAATTCATATCATTTTGTATGCATGCATTGAATAAAATTGTGACCAAATACAATGATTAACTTGAATGTTTGATAGCTTAACTAGATGTCTACCTCTCACTGATATTCCTCTTCAACCAAGAGAAGGTGCTAGGCTCTCAACAAAATGGGTCTAATCCCATCCATAGATCCTCAAGTCACCTCCCAGATGCAAGTTTGGTCAACAGGGAGGATGCTTAGCGCTGTGAGAAGCCCTCCTTCTCTACCCCCTCTACCTTCCAGGTCATTCGATTTTAGTGGTTTGGAACAATATAGTGGAGTGCCTAGATCTATACAAGCTTTCCCTTTGTCATATCCCAGAATACCCCAGAGAGTGATGACTGGGTAGAGGAGGAAGGGGAAGTAAGACAGTTAGTTTTAGGTTGATTTTAGTTAGACTAGGTTCATTTGCTTAAGCCATTAACATTTACTTGGCATTTACACATTGTTTATGAAGTAAATTGCAGAAAATAAAAATAGAAACTGAAATTAAATAGGTGTGAAGGATAGAGGTGGCTGGGCTGCACTAACAGTCCTCTAAAACTGAAATTTAATATCTATTAAACTGAAATTGAAGTTCTGTGTGACAGGCCGCACATTTTTTATCAAATCTAGCAAGGGGGTCGCGAGATTTTTTTAGAAACAAGCGAGGGGGTCGCACAAAATGCAAAAACAGTCATGGAATGAGTTTTTGGGTTGAAGTCGCACTTATCACAGGATTAAGTATGCCCTGGGCGCACCTGTTTTCCCATTAAGTGTGCCCCAGTCTCACCTTTTTCCTCGATAAGAGCGCCCTGCTCTGGATTAGGGATTTTTTGTAAGACAGTGTCAAATCTGGCCGACAGTTCTTGAATTGTGGTCAACCTAGCTCAGTTTTTCCTAGCAGAGGCTTCGGTAATACTAAAAATAGAAAATAAACTGAATCTAAGATGGATTTAATAGGAAATTTCTGAAAAACTAGGGTAAAATTTAAAAAACTTGAAAACTTAAGAATTTGGCCCAGGGATCCTGTGGGATCAACCCGGTATGGTCGCCAGTTCTGTACCAAGGATTTATCCCTGCTACAGGGGCAGGAATGGCTCCCTTTTATCTATAGGACAGAAAAGTAGGTTCATGCATGGATGGTAAATGCAGAAAATAAAACAAAATGTAAATAACAGAACAATAAACTAAACTATGAGCAGAAAGAAGATAGATGAAGAAGCAATGGTGAACCCCTGTGCAGAAAATGGGTTAAGGTTCCGCCTCCAAATAATTGCAAACAAATCCTAAGCTACTATAAAACCTGCAAAACAATGTTAAGCATAAAACCTGCAAATGGAAACAAGGGTTAGAAAGAAAATACAACGAGGAAACAAAGAAATAAAACAAGAAACATGGTTATACCTTCTCTGGTGGAAATGGGCCACCATGCCCTAGCTTGTGGAAGCACCTTCCTCTTGTATGGGGAGCAATGGCTAAATGGATATGGAGGAGAGGGAATGTGGGTGGCTTGAGAGGCAAAGGTCTCAAGGCATCCACGAGTAGCATAACAATAGGCAAAGGGAGAAGTGTTTTGAGAGTGACCCCCCACCCTCCTTTTATAGCTTTTCCAAGGGGTTTTAGGGTTTTAAGCCCTTGGTCAAGGCTTTAGCCCATTTTTTGGGCTTTTAGCCGCTTCCTCCCTTACTTTAGCCCCTTTTTGAGTGCTTTAGCTCCTAGGAGGCTATTTTGGGATCCTTTTTGGGATTTTTAGCCCTTTTTTCTTCATCCTTAGGCTATTTTGAGGGTGTGGGGGTCTAATGGAGGGATATGAGTGTCGTGAGATGGTGTCCTTGGGTGTTGTAGGCCATTGAGAGCTTATTGGGGGATTTTTTGGTTAACAAACCTATCTCAACTAGATGAAGAAAATATTCCTTGTTTTTTGTACCAAATAAGAAAAAAAATCAAACTCAGAAATTTCCCAATGTATCATCCTTGAAAATCATGTTGTTCTACGGACTGGCTGTATGACCTATCTGTATGGACCTATCTCTATTTTTGTGTCGAATGAACTACCTTGGGAATCATTCCCAAAACTTGTACCTCAAAAATCATGCCCAACTTCTCCTCCTCGAAAACCATGCCTCAATTTCTATTCCTTGGGATCCATACCCTATACGAAATATGTACAGTACGGAATGTATGAAACAACAATAAATTATCTTGTTGTTGCATCAATTTCCATGCCATTTTGTTGTACTTTCCTTCCTCAATTTGTGTGCCCAAAGAAAAATGCCGCTGCTGCTATTTTCTTTTCTTTCTCATAAATGTCTCTCTTCTCTCTCAAAAAATGCAAAGTGCCTCTTCACTTGGAACAATTTCCTTTCAGGTAAAAATTTAGGGTGAATGAAAATCCATCTAATCCTAGGGAAAATCACTTTTCTCCACAAAATAAAATTTACTATCACTCACTTTTTATATTTTCACTTAAAGTGCACTTTAATCTCTAAAGTGGAATTAATGCTCATCTCAAGTCATTAATATAAAGTCCAAGTGACTCAAATTATTGTCCTAGTGACTTAGGAAAATTTCACTTAGGGGAACAACTCCTAGGTATAAAAATAAACACTCCCTCTTACCGAGGAAGTTGTTCTTCACCACACCCAACTTGACTCTGAAATGAATAAACTTTCCTCTTCCAATAAACTTCGTCAAGATATCTGTAACCTATTCATCAGTGGAAATGTACTACAATGCCACAGCTCCTCTCTAAACATAATTATGGATGAAATGATATATGATCTCAATATGCTTTGACATGTCGTGAAATACATGAATTTTAGAGAGCAAGATGCAACTTTAATTATCACAGTAAATTACCGTGGGCCTCATCTCCTGATCAAATAAATCAACCAACAATTTGCGAAGCCACAACACCTCACAACTAGCTTGACTGGCTGTCATATACTCAGCCTCTACATGACTCAAAGAAACAAATTTTTTCTTTCGAATGAACCATGACATTATTGTTGAGCCCAAAATGAAACAACATCTGAAAGTGCTCTTACAGTCTGCCACACTTCCTTCCTAATCTGAATCTGTGAGGCCAATCAATCTAATACCATCCGATCTCCTGTAGTCCAAACCATAATCCACTATCCCTACAAGGTATCTCACCACATGTTCTATGGAAACCAAGTGCCCACTTCTAGGCTCCACCATAAACTGACTGAATTTGTTCACCGCAAAACACAAATCTAGTGGAGCTTTAACCAAATACATCAAAGAACCAATGAGCTAACGATATAATGTAAGATCCACCAACTCTCCCTCAGAAGCATGAAGCTTCTTCCATTTGGTGATCATAGGTGTAGACATCGGCCTACAACCCTCCATCTGAAATCTCCTCAGAATATCAATAGCATACTTTCCCTGTCCCAAGAAAATATGACCAGGCTCCTACCAAACCTTCAATCCTGAAAAATAGTGCATCAACCCAATGACCGTCATCTCATCCTCTAAAGCAAGATCTCTCTTGCAAACTACAATAGTTCTCTCTTCCCCTATGATAAAAAAAGTCATCAATATACAATAGAAGAATGAGTGGATCATCTCCAACCATAATGAAATATATATTTGGATCTACCTCACTCTTCTGAAAACCCATCCACGGCAAGTAAGAGTCTATCTTGGAATACCAAGATTGAGGATATTGCTTCAGCCCATACAAGGCTCTCTTCTACCTAAAAACATGAGACTCTCTCCCATGAATATCAAATCCCTGAGGTTTCTCAAGATAAACCTCCTCTTGTGTGATTCCATTGAGAAATGCGGTCTTCACATCCATCTGATGGATCTTCCAACCCATTTTTGTAGCAATGGAAATCAATATCCTGATAGAAGTATAACGAGCAACCACTGCAAAGGTATCATCATAATCAACTCCCTCAACTTGTGAGATCCCCCACACCACAAATTGAGCCTTGAACTTATCCACACTACCATCTGCAGCATGTTTTAGCTTGTAAGGCCAATGAGAAGTCACCACTGACTTCCCCTCAGGTCTCGAAACAATCTCCCAAACATCGGTCTTCATGATGGAATGGTACTCTTCCATCATGGAATCTCTCCAACCATGATGTTGAGAGGCCTCCTCAAATGTAGATGGCTCAGAATCACGAATAATAGAAACTAATGCCATACCCAATCTGTCAGCATCTGTATAGCCCTCACTAGCTCCTTGGGCATTCCGAACTCTGTTAATTCCTTCAAGGTATCCCAAAGCCACTTAGGATTGTTCTTCCTTGAAGGTTTCTCCCACACTGGTCTGTCCTCATCAGATGAACTCCCAGAGGTAGAATCCTAGTAACCTGAGAACCATAAGTTGGGGAACCAACAACTGGTGAACCATTTGATCCTGTAGCTCCATATGGTGAACATGTGACGTAAGACCCAAAACTTGTCCCCGGAGAACCTGTTGGCTGAACCACTGAAACTGGAGATCATGTGCCTATACTCTATGGTCTAGTAACCTTGGAAACATGTGAACCTATCATCTGCACTGAAGGTACCTATGAAGCTACCTAAGGTGTGGGAACCTGTTGTTCTCCCTACTCTAACTCGCTAGACTTTCTGAAGGCCTACTCCTCCTCAAATATCACTTCTCTCCTCACAACAACATTCCTCTTCGAAGGAAAATAAATGCAGAAGACCTTCAAATTCTCATCATACCCCAAAAAGATGCCTCTCTCTGTTGTGGGATCAAATTTTGTCCTCTTCTCAAAAGGGACATGTGAATAAGTTAGACAACCAAATATCCTAAAATGACTCACCTCAGGCTTCTTACTTGTGAAACTCTCCTCAGGTGTCTTGTTCCCCACAACATGATGGGGACTCATGTTCTGAAGGTATATATTTGTACTACATGCCTCCGCCCAAAGCAAGAAAGGAAGTGACTGATCATGTAACATGGCTCTTGTAACTCCAACTAAAGATCTTTTCTTCCTCTCTGCCACTCCATTATGCTTAGGAGTGTATGGTTCCTTCAACTGTCTCTGAATTCCCTCATGTATGCAATACTCATCAAACTCCTTGGAGGTATATTCACCCCCATTATCTAATCTGAATGCTTGCATCTTCCTCCTAGTCTAGTTCTCCACAAGAGCTTTGAACTCTTGGAACCTCTACAAGACCTCCTCATATTTCTTGCTCTATAGGAAGTAGATCCAGGTCTTCCTGCAATGGTCATCGCTGAATATCACATAATAATCGAACCCTCTTAGATAAACAATTGACATAGGATCACACAAGTCGGAATGTATCAAATCAATAACTCTTGTTGACCTGCTATCACTCCTTGTAAAAACAATCTTGGTGTAATTTCCCAAAGAACACCCCCTCCATACATCATTTTGCTCTATGTTGAACTCTGGAAAACCTGTAATTATATACCTCAAAATCCTCAAAGTTGGATGATGCAAATGAGAAATCCTCCTGTGCTACAACTAACAAAGCTCATTGTTGTTGTTATGTGCCAAAGCATGTTGGGGATGAAACAAGAGCTTATACAGTTTCCCACATCTAACTCCAATGGTGTATGAAGCAGATGGTATTGTAGCCTTGGGAAAAACATGGGCATGTCCATCTAGGAAGAACACCCCAATACCCCTATCCTTGATCATGGAAACTGAGATCAAGTTCTTCTTCATCCCAAGTACAAATAGTACATCTATCAAAATCATGGGACATGTGGACTCTCTTTGAAAAGTAATGGTCCCACGCCCAACTGCTCTGACAACAGTGTCATCCCCCAACACTACCTCTACATCAATCTATGCTACTTCTTCTTCTTCTTCTTCTTCTGTGGACACTTCCCAACATAGATCCCAAACTTCTCACAAGTGAAGCACTTCACAATGCTCAAATACTTCTTATGTAAAAACCTACCCTTCTTGGGGCCCTTCTTCAACATCTTCTTCCCCTTTGTAGTCAAAGCCACATTCTCCTCATCCTCCCTACTAATAGAAGATATTCCCTTCACAAGACCTCTCTGGGTCTCCTCATGAGAAAAATCATCACAAATCCTGTCCCATGTCTCCGTAGACACTATAGCCTCCACAAACATAGCCCAAGGCTTTGAAACCCCATTCCAAATTGTATGAACTAGCTCTGAACCAGGAACAACCTCCCCCACTGCTACAAGCTCATCTCTCACCTGATAGATCCTAGTAAGGTAGTAAATAACAATCTCAGCTTTGGCCATATTGATACTTTTCAACTTCTCCCTCAAAACCATCTTCCTCTTCTCATTTGAGCTTTGAAACAAGTCGGTCAAAGCATCCCACATCAGAAATGCATGGGTCTTACTCAAGATGTGTGGGATCACGTGGTCTTTAACTACATATAGGATTATTCTTCTAGCCTTTATGTCCTTCTTGTTGAAGGAAAAAAAAATTTGCATCAATGGAAGGGGGAACAACAATAAGATTTGTTTTAGTGTTGTGAACCACCTCATCCCACAACTCGTTTTCCTCCAATATCAGCACTACACTAGCTTTCCATGGGACAAAATTTCCAGCCCCATCAAGTCTATCCTCCAACCTAAGTTCTGTAGCCATTTTCTCTCAAAGTTCAAGTTTCAACAATGTGTTTCCCACTAACAAAAGAAATCACTGAAGTCTGAAATTTTAATTGTGTAAAATTCTTCCCTCTTTTTAACAAACATTTGATACCATGTAAAATTTTCAGCTCTCTCCCAACTGGGTTTCCAACTCCATTTAAAACATTGTTTAATTCCCAACCCAATTTGTATTTATGCTACAAATTATATTTTTCTCATAAACAATATAGGACTGAAACACAAGAATAATTTCTACAACATTTTCATGAGCAGCAAATAAACACATTCACACATAAATTTTAGACACAGTATTTTTGGTCCAATGACCCAGGAAAAACCCCAACCTCTGGGGAAAACCTATGAGAGAGAAAATTTTATTTATCTAGAAAATTTACAGCAATAGACAGAGAAAATATCAGTCCAACTTATCTCAACCGGATGAAGAAAATATGCCTTGTTTTTTGTGCCAAACATGAAAAAAAATCAAGCTCAAAAATTTCCTCTTGTGCCCTCCTAAAAACTTGTGTTGTTGTATGGACTGTACAGTATCCGTACAAATGGGATATACATCCTTTCTATACGAACCTGTCTCGATTTATGTACCAGCTGAACTACCTCGGAGATTTTTCCCAAAATGTGTGCCTCAAAAATCATGCTCGACTTCTCCTCATCAAAAACCATGCCTTGATTTCTGTGCCTTGGGATCTATACCCTATATGGAATCCATACAGTATGGACTATATGGAACAACAATAAACTCGCTTGATGTTTCCTCGATTTATGTGCCTTGTTGTTGTACTTCCTTCCTTGATTTGTGTGCCCAAAGAAAAATGCTCATGCTGCTATTTTCTTTTCTTTCTCAGAAATGGCTCTCTTCTCTCTCAAAAAATGCAAAGTGCCTCTTCACTTGGAAAACTTTCCTTTTAGGTAAAAAGCTAGGGTGAATGGAAATCCATCTAATCCTAGGGCTTAGATTAGACTAGATGAGTGGTTGTAATTAAAATCACTTTTCTCCCCAAAATAAAATTTAATTCACTCACTTTTTTAATTTTCACTTAAAGTGTAGTTAATGCTCATCTCAAGTCATTAATATAAAGTCCAAGTGATTCAACACCTTTTCCTAGTGACTTAGGAAAATGTCACTTAGGGTAACAATTCATAGGTATAAACATCAACAGTTTTTATCAGTATTATGGCCTCCATGATGGCCTTGGCATTTCTAGTTCATTGTGGTGAGGGAAGAACATAGTTCACTCGTTGATCTTTCCAATCCTTTAACCAGGTATCGGAACTTCTTAGTTTGGTTTTACTTTGTTTTAAAAAAATTGCCTTATATTATTCGTGCATGCAATATCTAGCCTAGGGTTTCTCCTTCATTATGCAGGAAAAGGAGAAATAAGGGCGTCCAGGAGGATTCGGGCCCTGTCCCTCTCTGCATTAATTAAGGTAAACTAGAGTGATAGCTTCTTGACTTGTTTTTAAAATTGATTTCATAAAAAAATATTCTAACTCTTTTTCGTTACTATGCAGGTGGCTTGTAAAGCTTCCAATGATCATAGAAAGAGCTTCAAACCGGCTTTTCTTGGCTAGGTAAGGGTGTCTACCAAGTCATACCTATCTCACACCCATTTCATTATAGGTTGAAACATATAGGGTTAAACCAAACATAATGTGAAATGCAATTTGGATATTGTTTGGAGAGAGTGGCAACAAGGTCACCTCCTCTCAGGCTTGTTACTTATTTTCCAAAGGTGAGGAAAAGGCACCCTTACTTTGTTTAATTTAAACAAGGGAAGTCTTTACTTAGCAACATTCTAACATTTCTCAATTTTTTTGAATTTGCATGTAACTTCTTGTCATGTATGTGCTCAGTCTGCATCAATGGTTTCCTCAGAAGCCAAAATGGTAAGGTTTTATTCATAAGTTGGTTACGGTGGTTCTTCGTTGGGTTTGTAGACTGCATTAGAATAATGCTTATGCCACTATTATGAATATAATTTTGGATAGTGTTTAAAAATTCCCTTATGGTCTGTACTAGCTTGTAGTTATGGCTTCGCAACCTCTTTGTTCATTGTGTTATCGCTTCATCCACTCAAATGTACATATCGTGGATTTATTAAAACGATGGATTCCATTCTAATGGACTTACAACCATGCATTGTTTTTCAGATGGGATCTGGTTTATTGGAATTCAAATGATTGATACCCTTTGGTGATTCAATTGGGTTGAAATTTCTTTTGGACAGAACCATGTGTCATAGCCCATGATCAGAGACTGTGTGTTTATATTTTTTTAATGACTGAATTGAATTTTCTATTTAGTTGGATTTGTTTGTTGTATTAAGATATGGAACTAGGAGTTGTTGTATGTTGATTTATTTGTAATGAATCTAACTCAATTTAGTTTATAACAGGTAGGGTTATCCATCTGACATTAGTCATGTAATTGTTTGTTATTTAACTTAATAGTTTTATATGTGTTGGAAATTTATGTACTATTTGTATAATGATTTTATTACGATCATACCCAAACTAGATTTGTGATTTCGATGTGTAGGTTTGGATGAAAGAGCCTTTCGACTCTACCGTTATAGACCCTATAGAAATCTATGTGACAGTATGCAACCATTTCGTTTACTGTTTATGTATTTCAAAATTATTGCTATGATATTCAATTCGTGCTTTAATTGATAGTTCCTTCAGTAATATTTTTGTTTAACTATATTAATGGAGTCTAGTCATAACCCTAGGAAATATGGAAATATATTTTTTTTAATGAAAATAATTTATAAGATTAATACAGTATAAAAATAGAGATCAATGCAAAATTAATTTAAATTATTTAATCAGATCGATGTAATTCCTTCATTCATACTCCTAATTAGGCTAACATTAGATCCTACTCTAATTTGGGTATGGAAGCCCAAACAGAGATTAATTTAAATTAGATAAATATAATGAGCCTATGATTTCTCTACTATAAATGATGGTTATAAATGATGGTTATATTAAATCATAACTACAAATAGGAAAAAGGGATAGGAACGTGTGCATAGTATCAATTACTTTAAGATGCAATTACAATTCATGTCTATACTCGAATTATACTTTAACCATACTTAAACAGATAAGAATAGAAATAGGGAACCTAACACCACTATCGGGAAAATAGAATTGAAGATGTGATTCCTCCCAACCAACTCCTAGAACAGCAAATTTTTACTTGTTCCAGAACCCCCAAGCATGTTTGTTGAACCGCAAGGACAAAAATCTGATCAATGCGCCATCTCTTGCATTAACAAATAAATTCCCCATCCATTTCTATCCTCCTGCTTGCATGATGGACATACTATTATATAGTATTTTTCCTAGGACTTGGTAATTTATGACCCTCCTTCTCTTTAGCACTCCATAAGGACCCTTGACCTGATTTGGGGAATATGCCTCCTGCATCACTTGAGTTCTCACTCATTAGTTTGTGTCACTTGCATTTCCCCTTGTGGGTCAGCAAACACTCTTTCAAAAGCTACTTCAGTTCCGATTCCTCTCGGTATTTTTAATTATTAAATAAAAATAAGTCATTACATCTATTTTAATTTTCTATTCAAAATATTTAAAAAATAAAATATTCAAAGAATAATAATTGTCATTTATTCTATGTGTTATAGTATTAAGGAAGATAAGTTAAAGGATAAGAAAGCTCAGCATGAACTCAATGTTGTACTCTTGCAAAATATGACTGAAATCAAAGAAAATCAAGCACATACTTCCAATAATGTGGTGGGAGGAACACATAAGCAATAAAAATATAAAAGGGAAGAAAAGTATGATTCAAGTTACTCTTATAAATCAAAAATAAGAAGTTATAGGACTAGCTCTTTTGAATCCTCATATCCACCGAGGTATAGAGATAATTCTAAGCATTCACATAGTTCCAAACAGAAGGGAGAATTCAAAATTATTAAGGCACCAGTCTTTGAGGTTGAATTGGAATCATGAGAAAAGGTTGAGTGGTTGCTTGGTATGTCCAAGTATTTTCATGTGTATGCCTATCCAAGTGGGGTAAAAGCTTGTTTGGAAATTTATAATCTAAATGGAAAATATGCATGTTGGTGGAGGGATTGAATACTCACCAAAGGGATAAAATAAATTAAAATTGATTGGTCGGAATTTTAAAATTGTTTAAGGAGAAGTAATTATCTAAAATATTTTATGATAAAAAAATTGAGTTCCATGAGCTAAAAATGGGCTCTATGACAAAGGATGGGATGATCACTAAATTTCTAGAACTGTTGTACTATGTTCCCTACATAAAAGAAGAGAAAATTGAAATTCAAAGGTTCCTAATTTGTTTGCCAACTCATTTTGAAAACAAAATAGGGTTTGACACTCCAAAAACCTTGGATGAGGCTTTGCATAAGGCCAAATTGTGTTATGAGCATAGTTAAAGTAGATCAAAATACAGAGAGAGAAAACAGAATATCAAAATATCATTTCAGAGCAAAGGAAGAAAGTTTATAAACCGACCACTCACCGAAATCAACATAGTAGATTTCCAACAAACTAAAAGTTTCAGAATACAAAAAATGTCACTAAAATTGAGTATCAGACAAATGTTCCAGCTCAAAGAAGTACTAAGCCAACTTCTTACACAAGAAATAAAATAGTTCCAGGAACATTAAAGTGTTGGGAGTGTCAAGGAATTCATTTCCTTAGTGACTGTCCCAATTGGAAAGGAAAATTTTTAAACAATTTGCATGAAGACCCTATAGTGGATGATAGGTCAAAATTTCCTCGAATCTACACAGCATTGAAAAATTGTCAAGTATATTTCCAGCCATCTATGATAGAGATAGAAGGCAAACTATCTATGCATTCTATTTCTATTATGATTGATCATGGATCATGTCATAGTTGCATCTCCCCGGTAATGGTATAAAAATGTAAATTGCATAAATTTAAACATCCAAAACCATGGCCGCTACAACTAGCCACTAGTATTAAAAAAAAAAATTCTGAGTTAATCAAGAATTATTCAATAAATCTAAATGGCCTGAAAATTGTCGCATATTTAAACATTCTACCCCTAGGTTCCTATGATTTCTTGATTGGGATGGATTGGTTTGAAAAACTTCATGTAATTCTAAACTATTTAGAAAATATTTTCACATGTATTGATGACTTAGGAAACCCCAATCTGGTAAAGGGTGTACCTAGAAAGAATTTTGTGTGACAAATCTCTACTTTACAACTTAAAAGGAGTGTCAAAAAATTTTGTAAATTGTATGTGGTAAGCATTCAGGACTATAATGAAGAAGTACAACACAAAATAGATGATCTCCCTATCCTATCTGAATTTAAAGATGTGTTTCCAGACAAAATATCGTGGCTATGTAACACTAAATCCAAGTGCTATGGGAAAATCAGTATCTGGATGTTAAAGAAGACATTCCATCTTTAGTAATAAATATATAAATGAATGTTGAGAAAAATAGATGATAATATAGTTTAAAAAGTTGGATCTCCTAAATACAGCTTGGGCTTTACATATTGAAAGGTAGTGTCCACTTGCTTATAATATTTAATATTTATTAATATTATTAATTATTAATTTATTATATAGTTGTTATTAATTTTTTTTTTTTAATTTACATACAATTGCAATTCCCTTAAGGGAAACTTTGTCCTCAAAGTTGAAAGTGTTGTTGTCCTCTTATTATGGATTGTGTTTGAAGTACTAACTAGAACACCACAATCTTGGACTGATTTCATTCTATGGATGTGATTTTGGAACTTGTGTTGTAATCCTTTATTCTTAAGTGATGAGTTTTTGAAACAATATAACTTGTACTTAATTGTTTTCAATGTCTCCTTTTGGATTCCAGTTATGAGAAATTGTGGATATTCTTTACTTCCAATTTTTGCACTAGTTGTGGATTGTTTAGACATATCATTCAGAGATTGAACTTGAGATATTGGTTTAGAATTGACAAGTGGATCAGAGCCAGGATATACTTTGGTTGTATCTTCTACAATATTTTTCTTAATTACAGCATTGTGAGGTTGTTCAGTTTCTGAACAATTTTGACTAACTAAGCGTTGTGAAACTTCCCTCTATTTCTTGTCATTATTGTGTGCCTCGATTTCTGATCCATTTTGACTAATTGAGCCTTGTGGAACTTCCCTCTACTACTTGTCTTTATTGTGTGCCTCCTCAACAACCGAGGCTATCTCCTTCACAACTGTTGTAGATGATGCCATCGACTTACTCGAAGTACTTTGTTGTTTAGGAGGATTACTAGATCTATAATTTTCCAACCTCTTTATGATAGAATCGATCTTGTCATTCATCCTTGCCTCAAATTTATCGAATTTGTTTTTTAAATCAGTCATCAATGTTCTCGTATGTGGAGTCATATAATTTGAGGCCATTTCACATTTTTTGAAAAATAAAAATATATATAATATAATAATAGTTATTAAATAATATTATTATTATATTTAATATAGTTTTATTATAATGTCTCACACTTTGGAAAAATCCACATGTGGTTTTATAAACAAAATATGGTTTTGCTTCTTCTTTTTTGTCAATTTTCGTTCAAATACTTTCTTGCTTCGCCTAGCCCCTCCTTCCTTTGTTGCTAGACATTAACCTCTCACAAATAGTTAATTTTTATTGATATCACCTAGATAGAAATTGTCTCTATCATTGGAGTAACACATTGAGCACATTACCTCTCATAAACTGTAGATTGGATTCGTAATTTGATGTTTAAATGATGATGAAATTGGGCATGAACTTGACCTTAAATTTAAGAAGTATCTATCAATTTAGTCACAATCCCTCCATAGATTCCACTTAACTCCAATTACATAAATTCTAGCCACGTGTTGCCTTTCTGATCATGTAGTAAATAGCTAACCAATAGCTTTGTGAAGAACGGAGTTTTATGAAAAATGATAATTGTTATTATATTTAAAAATATTTATTTTATACATAATTCATGCATTAATTCTGTCGAATAATCCTTCGGGATTACATTGTAAATACTATTTCAATTATTAGTTAGTAAAATCTAGTTAATAATCTCGTTATCTAACTGTAAATAACTGTTTTGATTTCCTTTATATGTAACACTCATATACATAATAAGATAATAATATATTGATTTGTTGAGGTTCTTCACGACCTGTGTCAGTGGTATCAGAGCAAAGGTAGCGAAGCATTGGTGAGAAAGAAGGAGTTCGTCAAGGAGGAGCCAGCAAAGGAGCTATCACCAAGAAAGGTTGTTCCGGTAATTGTTTTGAAGAATTATTTTTCTTTTTTAAAAGGAAAAAAAGAAGAGAGACCATTTATATTTTCATGCAATGGTTTCTTTAAATTAATTATCAAATCTTTGGGGAGTTATTTTCAGAAAATAAAAGTTTTTTAAACAACCATTTATATTTGAGTGCAAGGTTTTTTAAATTGAATTATTAAACCTTTCAAGAAATATTTTTAGAAGATAAAAAGATTTTAAAGAACATTGGCTAAGAGGAAAAGAATATATGAGGCTTTATTTTGTACAAAATTTACTACACAGTAAATTTTAATGAATTCTTTAATTTCAATTGTTGGAGTTATTTTGTCTCGAAAAGAAAATTATCATGAATGGTTTCGTAAAGTTAAAAATACCCTTATTTGTAATGATATGTGGGATGGAATTTGTGAAAATGAGAATTTAGAAGATAAGAAAGATGGAGAAGCAATAGATGAAGTGGATAAAAGTGCATCAGTACCACCTACTAATGCCAAAGATTTAGCATTATGGAAAATCAAGGACAAGAAGGCTTATGCCTTAATTATTGCCTCTATAAGTGAATAAGTAAGTAGACATTTAGTTTCTAGCAAAAGTGCTTGGGAAGCATTAAAGAAACTAAAAGATTTGTATGATTCACATTCTGAGCTTGAAATCATACAATTGTTAATGAAGTTATTTAACTTAGAGTTAAAAGATAATGATCCAATGAAACTTGCTTCTGAAATTAGAGCCATTTTCCATGATATTGATGCAACTAGTGTAAAAGTTGACACTCAACTTACTGCATTTTCTAAATCTCTTTATCCTACCTATACTCATTATTTAGAATCACTTCAAGCTAGTGGCCAAATGAAAGCTATGACCTTTGAAACACTTGTTGAGAAAATTGTTGAAAGAGAGAAATCATTTGGGAAGAAGGAGTCTAAACCCAATGAAGAAACTTTGTGTCTTGCACAGAAAGGACACAAATCAAAAGAAGAATTTGCAAAGGATGAAAATATAATCAGAGGTCTAGGTAGAGGACAAAGAGGATAGTACAGAGGAAGGGGGGCAATATTTAATCAAGGAGAGAAACAATGTTATAGATGTGGAAAAACTGGTCACACTGCCAGTTATTGTAGAACTTCTTGGGATAAAATTGTTAACAACAAAGAGCAAGTACAAGATAAAGGAAATGATAAAGGTAACCCTCCTGAATCTGTACATTATGTTGTTGCACATTGTAATATAGTAATTGAAGAAGCTTTCAGTACTTCATTTTCATGGAATGACATTTGGTTATTGGATACCGGAGCCACATGTCATATGACATTTAGAAAAGACTCCTTTGAAACTTTTAGTGATCAAATTGATGGGGTAGTACATTTGGCAGATAAGTCTCAGCTAAAACCATCAAGAATTCGTTCTATTAGATTGAAATTATCGTGACTTGCTAATTATATACTTTCTGGCATTCTTTGTGTTCCACTACTAAAGAGAAATCTAATATCTCTTGTGCAAATTAGACAACAAAATCACTCGATACATATGTTTGATGGTATCACTGAAATTAGAAGAGCTTATGATAATGTGATTGTAAGAAATGGAGTGGAAGATAACAAACTTTTAAAGTTGAATGGTACATCATCCAATTCACAGAATTCTGCAAATTTGGTTCAGCATAATAGTAATTTATCTTCCACTTTATTGTTGCATGCTAGATTTGGTCATATTAATTATGAAAGTCTCAGGATTATGAAACAGAAAGGAGTTCAAGGGATTCCTACTATTCCAAGACAACTTTCCCCATGTGATGCTTGTATCTTACGCAAGCATAGTAAACAACCTTTTAATGATTCCATGTTTCGAGCTTCAAGAAAGCTTGGTCTTATTCACTCAAATTTATGTGGGCCCATTCCTGTTCCATCAGCAAATGGTAACAAATATGTCATGACTTTCATTGATGACTTTACGAGGATGTGTTGGGTTAATTTATTAAAATCAAAATCTGAATCTTTTGATACATTCAAAAATTTTCATTTATGGATTAAAAATGAAGCTGAACTCAATATTGGAACCCTTCGAACTGATAACGGTGGTGAATATACATCTCAAGATTTTGAAAAATATTTATAGGAGAATGGTATTAAACATCAAACAACTGTTCCTTATAATCTAGAACAAAATGGTGTGGCAGAACATATGAATAGGACACTCTTGAATATGGTAAGATCAATGATGTTTTTTTAAAATGTCAAGTTAATGTTTTGGGGAGAAGCAGTTCTTTGTGTTGTCTACATTAAGAATAGATGTGCTTCTTCTACACTACAAAACAAAACACCTTATGAAATGTGGCATGATCATATTCCAATTGTCAAGAATTTTAGAATTTTCAGTTCCACATGTTATGCTTTGATTTCTGAGCAACAAAGACATAAATTGGGAGCAAGAAGTCAGAAGTGTATTTTTTTGGGATATTCTAATACTTCTAAAGCTTATAGGTTGTATGATGAATATAAAAAAAAGTTTATTGTTTCTAGAGATGTTATATTTCTTGAATTTGAGAAAAATGCACTCACTATTGATAAACAACTTGCTCAGCTTGATAGATTTCATTCTAAAAAAATCTATCATGAAATGGATAATGAACTTCCAAATCTTGAAGGGGGGATTCCTGTTCTAAGTCAAGTTTTGGAATTTCCTTCTATAGCAACAAGTTCTTCTAATGCACAAGTTGATGATTCTAATGCACATATTAATGAAACAGAAGATGAGACATTTGATGATATTGTTAATATAATGGATAAATTAAGTATCATAGATAATGCAGAACTTGCTCTTAAAGAAGAAACAAAGCAAACACCACAACAAGAAGTTCGTAGATCGATACGGACTAAGACATTTCCTAAAAGGTATGATGATTTTGTAACATTAGATTGTGAATTAAGCTTTCATGCATTTGATGAACCTGCATCTTTTCAAGAGGCAGTAAATAGTGATGTATGGAAAAGTGCAATGCAAAGAGAGTATGATGCTCTCATAAAAAATGGAACTTGGAGGTTGGTGAATCCTCCAATTGGAACCAAACCGATTGGATGCAAGTGGATATATAAGAATAAGTATAAATAAGATGGGTCACTTGAAAAACACAAAGCGATACTTGTAGAAAAAGGGTATGCACAGAAAGAAGGTGTTGATTACACAAAAACATTTGCTCCTGCAACTAAATGGGGCACCATTCAAACTTTTTTTCATTAACTGCACAAAAAGGATGGAAGATACATCATATGGACGTTAAAACTGCCTTTTTGAATGGAGACTTAAAAGAATATGTGTATATAGATCAGCCTGAAGGCTTTGCTATCAAAGGTCAAGAATAGAAGGTATGCAAATTAGTCAAATCTTTATATGGTTTGAAGCAAGAACCCCGAGCTTGGTATGAAAATTTAATTGAACATCTTCTCAAATTGAATTATAAGCACTTCAATATAGATGATGCAACTTTATTTGTCAAGAAAGTTGGAAGATCGATTGTATATCTAGTTGTCTATGTGGATAATTTACTTATCACATGAAATAATGATCATTATATAGTATCTATCAAAAGAGAGTTGAAAAATGTTTTTGATATGATAGATTTGGGATTATTACATTACTATTTAGGAATTGAAGTAGATAAAAAACCAAAGAAGATTTCCATTTCTTAGAAAAAATATGTTGGATAGTTATTAAACAAATTTGGTATGCATGATTGTAATCCTGTTTCTACACCAATGGAGTAGAATCTAAAGCTTAATTCAAATGAAGGTAGCACATTTGAAGATCCAACAAAGTACAGGCATCTTGTTGGAAGTTTAATTTATCTTACTACTACTCATCCTGACATAACTTTTGTTGTAGGAATACTTTCCATGTTTATGCATCATCCCTGTGAAGGTAATTGGAATGCAGCAAAGCAAGTGCTCAAATATTTAAAAGGCACTCAATCTTATGGCATCTAATATTCTAAATTTTCAGGCTTTCATCTCATTGGTTATTCAGATTCAGATTTTGATGGAGATAAAGAGCATGGGTCTCTACTTCAGGTTATTTGATGAACCTTGGATCAGCGGCTATCACATGGAGATCACGAAAGCAATCTAATCCTGCTGATTCTACAACTAAAGCTGAATATGTTCAAGCATCTCAAGCCACAAAAGAAATCATTTGGCTTCGTAAATTACTTGAAGACGTACAGGAGAAACAAGTGACTTCAATGCCTCTCTTTGTTGACAACACTTCTGCAATTCAATTGGCCAAGAATCCAAAATTTCATGATCAAACCAAACATATCAACACCAAATATCACTTGATTCAACATCATGTTGAGGCCAAAACCATTCATCTGACACATTGTCCTACTTCAGAGCAAATTGCAGATATCTTTACTAAAGCATTGGGCCATGAAAAGTTTGAAAATTTTAGAATGCAGCTTGGCATGTCAGATGTCCCTTCGGATTAAGGGGAGAATGTTGAATAATCCTTTGGGATTACATTGTAAATACTATTTTAGTTATTAGTTAGTAAAATCTAGTTAATAATCTCGTTATCTAACTATAGATAACGGTTTTGATTCCCTTTATATGTAACACTCATATACGTAATAAGATAATAAGATATTGATTTGTTGAGGTTCTTCACGGCTTGTGTCAGACCTTTGAATATATTAACAAATCCATGCGTATAGTTCATTGGTTAATTTTCCAATGCAAAGGTACATGTGATGTACAAGCTATGTAATACTTTCGAAGGTTATGCATTTCTTTTTTTTAACCAACATATATGTATATACGTATATGTGTATTATATACATATATGTGTATTATATACATATATGTATATATATACATATATG
>LPNX010209725.1:339314-360829 GCA_001517045.1 Pseudotsuga menziesii | reverse complement strand
TATATACATATATGTATACATATGTATATACATATATGTATACATATATACATAGATATATATATCTATATATGTATATATGTATGTATATATGTATGTATATATGTATGTATGTATGTATATGTATACATATACATACATACATACATACATACATACATACATACATACATACATACATACATACATACATATATATATATATGTATGTATACATATATGTATATACATATGTATACATATGTGTGTGTGTGTGTAGAGAGCGAGAGACAGAGAAATGAATGGGTGGCATGATATAGCTTAGTGGGCATCATTGTTTTGATGGAATATGTCGAGGTCTACAATTAATTTTATTTGGAACAAGTTACACCTATTATTATTATATGAAAATTTAGGTATCATATATATGTGTCTATGTGTGAGAGTTTTGAATAGAAAATTGATCATTGTTATATATTATTGTAACTTATATATTTACTCCTTATTAAAAAGGAATTAGAAATAATCTATGGAAAAAGAATTACATATTATAGACTTCATTCCTAATCAAAATAATGACAATTGGGTATTGAAATGAGTTATAGATTTTATACATGGAATAGTAAAAAAAAAGTTTAATAATTAAGTCAAATAAATAAATTGCTTAAGTGATTAATATTTTTGAGCAATCAACTTTAAGGAGTAAATATTGGATTGAATAATGATGTTGTGTTGCACTTTAGAAACTTATTAAAACTTTAAGGAGTAAATATTGGATTGAATAATGATGTTGTGTTGCATTTTAAAAAACTTTAAGGAGTAAATATTGGATTGAATAATGATGTTGTGTTGCACTTAGTATTGAATTGAATAATGATATTGTGTTGTACTTAGTCTTTAGAAACTTATTAAATAAAGTCACTTTCATAACATGGGGATATGGTAAAGTTTGGATTAAAAGTTTTAAATATGCCAAGCAAGTGGTTTTGTGTTAAAGTGGGAGAATACATCAAGTAGGTGGTGGTATATTTAGCATACTATAGGACATTTATGTTAAAATAAAATATTTACAAATTGCATTAAAGCATATGGTATAATGCTTGAATCATTTTGTGAATATGTTCATAAATTAAGATATATTAAATACCCTAGATTGAAGAAGTAGCATAAACATAACAACAACAAAAAAGGAAACTATTTGTTTATTAAGGATTAGTATAAGGGAATATATCAATCTTATTCTCAATAAAGTTGGATGTGGATTGAAATTGTTAATGAATAACTATCTTCCTAGGAATTTAATACCTTACCAATATGTTCCAATACATAATTTAGCATGTAATTCTTCATTGGCATTCCTTAATGTTTTGACTTCTACCTACTTTTTCATGTCATCAAGGAAAGTCAAAATGTATAACATTTAGCAAGTAATTCTTCATTGGCATTCCTTAATGCTTTGACTTCTACCTATTTTTTCATGTCATCAAGGAAAGTCAAAATGTATATGTTATAGTTGGAAGGGAGATCTATAGGCCCCACAAAATATAAACCCCTTTTCTAAAATGGTTCTAATGTAACTGGGGTTTAAAGGCATTTAATCTCTTTTGTTGGGAGAATGTTAGCCAATAATTTATCTAGTTTGCAAGACTTTATAACTTGTTATCTTTGGTGCATAGTGCCTCCCAGATGGCTCATTATGACATGACATGCATGATAATATCATACACCTCATCTTCTTTAATATGCCTTATCAAAATGTGATCTGGTCTCATTTATAAAATGGTTCTAATGTAACTTGGGAGTTTAAATGAATTTAATCTCTTTTGTTGGGAGAATGTTGGCCAATAATTTATCTAGTTTGCAATACTTTATAAGTTGTCCTCTTTGATGCATAGTGCCTCCCAAATGGCTCATTGTGACATGACATGCATGAATAATATTGTACACTTCATCTTCTTTAATACACCTTGTGATTTGGTCTCATTTTTAATAAGGATAATTGTATAAAACCCAAAGACTTTTGGTTTATAATGAATGGGATACAATTAAAAAGTTAATAATAAAACAAAGAGGTTTCTCTTGGATGGTATTAGGATAAGGTTACACATCATAATCACCCTATTTTTTAAGGATTTTAATATTATACTTAAATATAGTATTTTAGGTAATTGTTTTGGATTGAAAAAAAAACATGTTTATAGATAGGTAAGCAAATATTAAATATGAAACATGCAATTAACAGTGAAATGTGTAAATTTTAGCCAATATTATAATAGAAAAAACATATTTTATGTAAATATAAGCCATATTAGAGACTAAAAATGACCAAATAGCTAATTTATTTTTTGAAAAAAAAACCCAAAAATTACCCATTCATTACTTAAGTATAGTAAAACTATTGATATCAATGGCCTTTAGCAGTATTGGCATGGTAAAAAACATTTGAGTCATTTATATATGAATGAAACTTAATTATGGTTAATTTTTATTTTGCAAAAAAAAAGTAAAAGTAAAATTTTATATTCCTATTTCCTAAATCCTAATGTCTCAACTACTAGTGCACCACAAATTATACTGTATCCATGCATTCATGTATCAATTATTGTGTGTATCTCACATTCTTCTAGTTATCTACCATGAACCATTGGTTATCCATTCATTAAGTGTGAATTAATTTTTATATCTTTTTTTATAATTTGAAAAAGCATACATAATAATCCACCCCAAAATTTCAAAATATTAAGAAAAATCATACTAAAATACATAATTATATGAAATAAACACTACCCTAAAACTAAATATAAATATAAAGTATTTAATTTTTTTTAGATTATTTATTTCGAAATATAAATAACCAAAATTTTCATTATTTTTAATTATCTTTTATAAATCCAAGATTTTGACCTATTTCTATGAACTTAAAGTTGCACCTAATTGTTACTCTAAGTTTCCCTATTTTTTTTCTTTATACGCTCTACTATCTATTTCAAAGTCTAATATATGATATAAAATATATATATATCTTTAAATACATAATTATATGAAATAAACACTACCCTAAAACTAAATATAAAGTATTTAATTTATTTTTTTATTTCAAAATATCAATAACCAAAATTTTCATTATTTTTAATTATCTTTTATAAATCCAAGATTTTGACCTGTTTCTATAAACGTAACATTGCACCTAATTGTTACTCTAAGTTTCCCTATTTTTTCTTTATACGCTCTACTATCTGTTTCAAAGTCTAATATATGATATAAAAATATATATATCTTTTGTATATCCAAAACTTTTAAATATTTCTATAAATCAAAGATTTTGACCTGTTTCTATGAACGTAACATTACACCTAATTGTTACTCTAAGTTTCCCTATTATATTATTTCTTTATACAGTCTAATATATGATATAAAAATATATATATCTTTTGTATATCCAAAACTTTTAAATATTTCTATAAACGTACAATTGCACCTCATTAGTGCTCTAAGTTCCTCCAAAAAGGAATCAAGTCCATTCCCTATTTACAAATACAAAAAAGGAATCAATTCCAATGGCTATTAATCGTTATAACTTTCACAAAAGCAATTAATTAGAACCTTCGGTATGAATCAATTCCATTCTCAGTTGGAACTTTCATAAAAGCAATTAATTAGAACTCTCGGTTCAAAAAGGCAACAAAATAATTCTGGTCTTTACTGGATGCTCTCTGTCCATTACTTTTTTGAAAAAATAGTTCGAATGTTTGGCATCTTGATGAAAACGTAGATATTCAAAGGTAATTACTTTTCTTTATTAAAGTAAATGATCTCGAATCGAATATGTTCTGAGAGACACATCTTATTGGGCCGAGTCCGTGCCACCCATCCCTGTAGTCTGATCTATATAAGGCTGCCGAGGATCCATATTGACAACCACGTCTGCAGCGAATTGAATTCTATAACGAAGCAAGAAGAAGAGAGCGGTGAGAGTTAAGAGTTAGAGAGATTATTATCTGCTGCAAGAATGAGCAGCAAAAAGTCTGGTGGAAAGTCCAACGGTTCGAATGGTTCTGCGGGGAAGTCCGGCGGCGGCGGGGCTTCTCAGAGAAGCATGGCAAAGTCGACGCCAAAGCCGAGTTCAGAAGGAAAGTCGCCCGGGAAGCCAAACAGTTCCGTGGACACCAAATCCGTGCGGTCCACGCAAGAAAATATCAAAAGTTCGGTCAGTAAAGCTGGGAATATGAGCGGCGTCAAATTGCAGGACGGTGCGGGCGATCCTTCGTGTAATGGTCCGCAGTGCAAAGGGCAAAAGGGGGACCTCTGCTGCGAGAACAAGGCCGGCGTCCCGCCGGCCGAGGTGAAGGTGAAGTCCAGTGACTTAAAGTCTCGAGGTGTTGGGCGGGATAGAACGAAGGAGAAGCTCACTGAACCCAAGCTAAAGGCCTCCAGTCAGTGACGGACCGGCACTGATCTAGGTTTAATATAGTAATTATATCTGCACGTAGATAAATCTACATATCGTGTGCATGGTTTAAAGTGTGCTCTTTTGTTTCGAACTGATAGTACTTGGAAGGTTTAGGGTTTGAATGTTATGGATTTGCTTAAATAAAATTAATATATCAATACGAAAGGCCTCTCCTTAGTGGTGGCTTCATAGTCTGCTATAATTATGTATTGCCTTTGTTTTTTTCAATGAGTAGTGCAGAATTGTTTATCGCGTTTCGGCGGCCTTTCAATATGGAGTTTCTGCAACTTACATTATGCTTGAGTTTCCATGGCTTCCATTTGATTTGGAGTTTCTACAACTTACATTATGTTTGAGTTTCCATATATTACATCTGATTTGAATTTGATGGAGTTCAATATATTTGTGAAGTTCAATATAGTTTTGAATAGAAGAAAATTAAACATATTGTTCTCATTTCTGCCCTTTCTCATTATGTTGGTAAGATTGTTTTTCATCATCATGCATGTTATTTGAATTGTGGGTAGTTATATAAATTGTAAGTACAGGTACCATCCACGTATGAGTAGCAGCATGCTATGTGAATTGTGGGTAGTTATAGAAATTGTAAGTACAGGTACCATCCACATATGAGTAGCAACCATATGAGTGGTAGATCCCATCTTAAAATATCGTTAATGCATTAACCAAAATATTCAATGTTTAGTCCATAATGATGATAAGTATAGATGAATATTTATTTTTATTTTTTAATAATGATGATGATGATGATTAACTTCCACTCACACCAACTTTGGTTTATGGGACCTTAAGAAAAAGAATAATTTAAAAGTTTGCCAATAAGCTTTCCAAGCTCATTATAGTTTTGGCAAGTTATGAGGTTATAAGGGTTTGTATTGTAACAAATACTATAAAACTCATATTTAATGTGAGTGTAAGCAAGTCACTCTAAGGGAAAGTGATTTTCATCCTCAAAGCTCATGGACTCACAAAGATGGCAAACACTTTCCATCCATGGAGTCTTAGGAATAGACCTATTTAGCTATGGAGTTCATGAGAGTTCACCGCTAAATTTTCCTCGCACCAGAATTTTTCGTTAAACTTAAAACTAATAATATTTTTAACATTATCAATATTCTCCAGAGTGTCATTTTCATCAATGCCCCAATGGGTTTACACCAACATAGCTTCACGCATACTTGGTTTTGACTTGGTTTAAATCAGTCTCTGGTTTCCCATATTATTTATCTTATGCTTGTACATGAGGTACCTAGTCATAGTCATGCTCTCAATGGGGGAAAGACCCACCTCTATAAAGAGAATAGGATAAGAATTAATGCTTTTAAAATCATGATTAATATGTTTATTGTATATTTTCATGTTTATTATGTATAATAAAGATAATAATAAAAAGAGAAAATCTCATGGTATATACTTCTCTTCTTATAAGTTGTTTCTTATCAATTAGGTTGTGGTTATAATTTTTAATTTTCTTTATTAATTGTTTTCTGGTTCTAATTTTTCTTATTTTTATTATATATTAATGTATATAAAGTGATATAAGCTTATATATATGTGGGGTATAATAAATTAAATATTGTTATAATATTTATTAGGTATTTACTTTTATGTATATATATTTGTATGGTGTATAATAAATTAAACATGGTTATAAGATAAATATTATCACATAAATGGTTTAAGTTATTTTATTATAAATTATTAAAATAAATTAGATAAACATATATTACTCCATATAAATGAGTAATATATATTTATATTTAGTTTGATTATATTAATATATAATTATTTTAGTATAGTTTTATTGTTAATGTATATAAATTAAATAGAGGGTGTGTACAAGTTGCAGAGAGTTTCTTTCAACACATTAGATGTAATAGAAAACTAAATTTAAATAAATAAATAAATAAATCATCCTTCAACTTAAATGGATATTTTGAGACATATACATAATAAAATTTTTGATGAGAAAAAAAGATGCAGCCTTTGAGTGCCTAAATGATGCAATCAACTTACAAAAAAGGGTAGACATATAGAGAACAACTAGAACAAGTGCGCCGCTTCGAAAAGAGTAACTAAAGTATGGGTGCATCCTTTGAAGGTATTAATGCAATTATTTCGAAACTATTTTTGTATAGCATGTAGAGGTCAGTGTCCTTTAGTCTACCATATAATTTTTTTCCAAAATTGTTGAGAAACAAAAGAGTTATGGATGAAAAGTTAACAATGTGTTTTTTGAGTCAATGAGAGATGACCTAAGAAAATAAGAATTAGAATATGTGTGTGTGTGTGTGTGTGTGTGTTCTTGTTAAAAATTACATATTTGGAACCTACAAAAAAAAACATATTTGTGTCTAAAATTGCATTAGAAATAATGTTATACAACATACGGTAACTAACATTTAAGCACGAGCATATTGAAAAATTGGACGTAATGCTTAATTAGGCATGGTTTATCATACTCCAAGGCATGGACATGTTGAATCCGAAGCAAAGTTCAAATCAGACACATAGGCATAGGAATGCCACACCAACACATGTAGAGGTTCCACCATAGTGGCAACAAACATGCATGCATTTTGTTTAAATTCAATATTTTTTGTGCCCAAAAAAATTGTGCACGTGTTGTAGTTTTATAAAGCACACAAATGTTTTGTAAAATTACAATGCATGCGTAATTCATAAATTTACGATTTTATTATTTTTCCGATTATAACAGTTTTTTATTATTTACCTATTATAACATTAATTTTATTATTTGTTGATTATTAAAAAACAATTGAGGGTGATAAAGGGTTAAAGGTAGAGGGGGAAAGAGTGGTAAGGGGTTAGAGGTAGAGAAAAGGGTGGGGGTGTTAATGGGTTAGAAAGAGACACAAAGAAAGAGACAGGTGAAGGGAGAGACATTGAGGGATAGTAAGGGGTTAGAGATAGAGAGATAAGGGGTGTTAAGGGGTTAGATGTAGAGGTAGAGGGGGGTGTTAAGGGAATGTCAACTTCCTAATACTATTATAGTTCTATCCCTTTTTCCCGATAAGGTTGAAGTTGTAAAGCAACAACTCTCTAGTACTGATCCTAAAGTTCTTCTATTTATGTCTAAGATAAATGTAATGTCCCCAAAATTCGAAAATAAAAATAAAAATAAAAAATTGTAGGCTAGTTAAATACTACCTATCATGGACATTAATTCATCTTTTGTCGATATGTTTGTCATTGTTTACTATGTCAAAGTGTCATAAGCTACCTTTACCTTTCTATGTATTTTCCTATGTAATGATGATGTAAGTATGTATTATGTTTATATTACTCGAACCGGATTAAATGATTACTCTACTAGTGATTACTATTTAACATACATTTGTGTATGTTGTTTCAGTTATGTCTTACTTCATGGTTATTTGTTTTGTTCATTGTTTATGGATTTATTTATGAAAAGTTCTAACTTTCCTTTAACTGTCAAGGGGTGGAGTGGCGGGATTTGTATCCCTTAAGGGACCACTTGGAGAGGTAAATGGTTCCTCCTGATTTTACAGGGTTTACTTAGTTCATTGTGAACTAATGCAAAATCCCCCCCCCCCTTTTTTTTGTAGGTTACTTCGTTGACAAAATCTATCTACGACCACTAAACATGATATCCTACAGCATGTTATCTATGCTACACTATCATATGCATACCAAAGATAATTTAAGGACTAAATTCCTGGTCTAACTGTTCCTACTTCCATTGTTTAAGCGAAGTTGGAGCTGTAAGTCCTGAATATTCATGGTTGACATTATTGTTATGGTTTGAGGTTATGATAATTTTTATCCCTTTGATATTTATTTTATAACATGTAAATGAAAAATGTGTAAATCCTAGGGTTAAAGGCTTGGATCATAAGTCTTGGAAAACATTATGTTAAGTTTTGGAAATACTATGATGTATGAGAAAAAACTTTCATGGCATATTTCATATGCCATGAAACTATGGCTTAACTATGCCAAAGAGGGTTTTGATGGGGGTTTAGTGCAATTTCGTAAACGTTGTGGTTTGAACTATAGAGAGGTGGGTAAAAATCATGTCGTTGGTGGGAAACAGGGTGGCGCATTTATGGCTCCTTGGGGAATGGGGAAAAAGAGCCCTAAGTGCTGGTCTGGTCATTGTTGGGATTCATTTGGCTATGCTGCTAGTTGTCTGCATAATTTTGGCTCTCAAGGTTTAACACTGCGTGGGGTAACAGGCTCGTCCTACGCTAAAGATGTATGTTCTCAGTCTAGTTTTGCAGCATTGTATTGTTTGTTTGCTTCAGTTTGAGGATTAGCATACTTCTAATGGTTCTTTGTTTCGATTTGTAGGTGAAAAAGGGGTGGCTTCAATTCGTGGCTTGTTGGTGGCTTATCTAGACTGTTTGTGCTACCCTTCCACGGGTAAGCCCTACGAAAGAATAGGCCTTTTTACCTCTGCATGTACTAAGTAACAGAGTGTTGAGCTCTGTGTTGAAAGGGTTAATGTTGTGAATGTTTCTATTATGGTTTCAAACGTTTGGGTCCTTTGAGATAATGGGCATCCAGGGATGCGTTTGTAAATACTATTTCGATGATGGTTTAAGTGTGGAGACTTTGAGCCATGTCTGTCTAGACTAACACTTGGCTCTGTAATAGATTTCGGTTTTGTATCTTAATCGTATGGTTTGATATATTAATGGAGAGCTCTGTGTTTTGGTTTTAAATGATGTGATAATCTATGGCATGACACTACCATTCCTTGCAATAGCACCATGTCAAATCGTGATTGTGTGCATTTTACTTGTAATTTATGGAATGTATAGTTTATGTATCGTGGCTAGGGTTTATTTTTGCAATGACCATTATCTGGGCATACCGCTGCATATTTTTGTTAAGATTCATGGCTGTAACAGCGTTGACAGTAGCGTTTAACGAATTCTTCTCGGCATTTAGAATTGTTTGGGGTTTTTGTCTGTAATGTTTATTATGGAGGGTTTCACTTCTCGTCCATGAACTTGGCTCGGCCTTGGTATGGAAAAGCAGCATGTTCATTCTATTGTTTTATGCAATGTAGAGTGGTGACGGTGTAGTGATTTAAATTATGGTTTAAGGTTGGGGTTTACAGTCGAGATTGGTAGATGTGATTCAACCCTCATGCGAATACCCAGCCTGTGAATATTTCATTAGATTTTACTCTATGTGTTGGGTTCTGTTAGCGTAATTTATATTGGGTGTAAGATTTTGGTTTATGTGGAATCTTTTATGGAAAGCCTGTAATACGAACCCTTTATGGTTTAACAACGTTGGTGGTTTAAAATCGATCCCTACAGGATTCGATTCCTGGGTATTTGCTTGATTTGGTTTTCATTTTGTAAATAATGTGAGCCTACAGGATTCGATCCTGGGTTGTCTAATGCATGGACTGGTGTTTCAATACATTCTGTGTGTTTTTGTTTTTGGCAGAGATGCCAACAAGATTCGATCATGGCTCCTTTAAATGGATAAGTTGTTTAATAGTTTGGTTTGCATTATGTCTAAAATAGATTCTTAGTTTTGTCTAGAAAATGGTAGAGATATCTATAATGGTAAATGTGCCTATGGCCAGACGTTAACAGGTCTTGAAGGCTGGCATGTTATGTGGAGGTTTTTATAATGAGAATATATGGTATGGGGTTTGTTTAAGAATTATCTTTGTTATGTTTATTGTAGGTTTAGGGTTTAACTATGTTAGTCTTGTTTATCATATTTATGCTATAATGGTTTGAGTTTCAGTATGGAAATTGTATTTAATTTCTTCTCTATGCACAGTGTTTATGCTACAATTATATATAATAGTTTCAATGGTTGAAATAATAAGTGTGATGGCAATATGAAATCTTCCTGCAGATAAAGATGTACAGTTGGATTTTAATGGTGATAATTTTGTTTCTAGGGATTTTAATTAGTTATTTGGTTGATAGCTGTTATTAGTTAATTTCAATATAATCTGAACTTAGTTAATGTTCTACATAGAGTCTAGAAAATTTCAACCTCAGAGAAGACTAAATTTTAAAATATTAAAGATGGAAGAGTAATGCAGAAATAATAAATACCATATAAATTCCTAGTTTTGAAAACTGATAAAAGCATATATGACAATCTAATTAGTAATAAATCTAATCTATATTCTCTTAGCTAGGCCATCGTGTTTAAGTAAACAGAATACTCCTATAACAAAATATTTATATCTAGGGTTTGTATGAACATGTAAACTAAAATAAGCCTAGTTGCTTTTAAGTTTATGTAAACAAAATAACCTAGCTACAGCAGACATATCCTATTTATCCTTCCATAATTTAATCCCTTCATTTATTAAGAAATCTATATAAAACGTACGGAAGATCAAGAAACCTCATACCTGCAAATTGAAGCTATTTTAATGGCTGGAAACCCTGCACACTTCAAACACATGACATTAACAAGGGCATGGACAGTTCTGACCTCTATTCATTTAATCGAATAACTTGGGAACTATCACGTTCCACCCAACCATGACATGGAACCATTCTTGATTTCAATATGGATCCCCCTGAGCTGGTTCCAACATGCAAGTATCTTAGAGATCCTAAGGTAAGGCTTCCCTATCTAGGATATCAGGTTCTGTATCAGTTTTCTTTTCCTCTTGGGAAAAATTATCTCCAAGAACTCTCTTGAGAATAATCAGGTAAAATCATGGAATACTCAAAAGATCCCCAAGCCTCTCTTTGGCTTGGGTCTTTATAGACATACTTTTTAGGAAAAGATGCACTTAAATCAAGAAATCATTTGTTTTCTTGAAATAACATTTTTGCTTAATTTAGGTAAATTTAATATTTATTTAAGTTTAACTTAGGAACTTTTGACTAGTTCCTACTTTTACTCTTTTAGGCATCTAATATTTAATTAATATTAGTAATAATAATAATATATAGATCCTTTCATTATTATTCATAGTTACCAGTGTTATTACTTGTGCTTACTCTTTTATACACATTATGTATCAACTATATATTTATATATATCATTGTTAACATTTTTAATTTAGGTGTCATATAGCATGATCCCTACATGACACTTTTATTTTTAGCTTATAGTCACTTCTTTATTAATGCCTTCAAGTAGGGGTTAGGTCAACTAGGTTAGGCAACTCAAAACCTCCTTACATGTTGGATTACCTCATTTAACATGGTAGTTATTCAATGCTTGATGAGATACATAAATTAAAAATTTCATTTAAGCACTTAAAAATAAGTAAGATGAGATCAATGTTTTATCAGAGTTGTTTTCACTCAACATATTAATTTTTCAATAACTCGTAGTGTTTATCCAGAGCCCATACTCAATGCTAAGAAATAGGGAGTTACAAACTTAGTGCGATTTCGGAGCTCATCACTCAACGCTAATGCTAGGATTTATTTGTAGGGTACACCTAAGGATACAATGGCCAAGGATCCAATGTTCCAAATATTATGATCAACATCAACTTGGAATGCTCTAGGGATTATCCCCAACACTTCCAATTCTTATCTTTCATGTGCTTCATAGCTTCCTACTCAACAAAAGGGTTTCATAACTCATGTGCTCCAGAGCCTCTCGCTCAACACAACCATTAAAATACTCATGTGCTCTAGAGCCTCTCGCTCAAGAGTCAAAAAAAATGTCAAATAATCTTGTGCTCCAAAGCTTCTCTCTCAACACAAACATTAAATACTTATGTGCTCCAAGGCTTCTCACTCAACACAAAACATCAAATACTAATGTGCTTTAGATCTTGCACTCAACATAAACATCTCATCAATTATGTGCTTCACGGTCCATTCCCAACACATGAAATCATATACATAAAACATATACAATTGGATTACACCCAATATATCAAACAAATCATCATTCTCATGTGCAGTGAGGTATTAATCCCAATATACAAAATAAAACATCAAAGCAACATCATAAGCAATGGGACGTATCCTCATAAGTGTCGGGTCAAAAATTCGAGATATTACAATAAAGAAGCTCTCTATTCATGAGCTGGAACATATGGATCTTAACAGGATTTATGCAATATTTGTTTTACGAGAAACTGACCTTAGAAATTCTCATGGCGATGACAATTAATCCTTCATTTTTCATTTGTTAGCAGAAGAAGATCAATTTTCAATGAAACAATGTAGTAATTACATGTAGAAGCAGTGGTTTCCTATGAGAGATTAGTGTAGGGTTGAGCAGAGGAAAGATATCGAAAAATGGGCTATTACATTAACTTTTCCAATTGGAAAATGACTTACAGGGAGGAAATATGGTGGTTGTTGGAATCTATGTTTTTCTTCATTTTGATGTTTTGAGAAAAATTGAAGCTTGAACTTTAAAACTTTTATCAATCAATTTCATCACTTATGAATTTCATAAATCAACCACATATGAATCTTTATATCAAGCATGTATGAATCTCATAATTCAACCAGCCACATAAATCAACCCCATAAATCAATAAACCATCAAAGACAAGATATACCCTAGGAAACTCTTCAAACACGGAGGATGAAAAACCAAACAATTATTTCAGTCTAATAGATAGATTTGTAGAGAATGGTTTGCAACACATAAGCAAATTGTTTGATAAGAGATATCACCTCAGCAGTAGAGAAGAGAGATCTAATGCAACCCTGCAAAAACAACTATATGCAATTATATTGAACTTGTCATATGCAATAACAAGCCAAAAACACTATCATGCAGAAGGTAGCACATAGGAGCCTCAGTAAATACACTAAGAGCACCACATAGTGCATTCACAAGGAGGATATAACTAGAACTCTCTCCATGCAAACATTAGCACCCTTCATTTCCTCATTTAGCATTAACTGAATGTTCACTATTTTGAACTAAAAGTGAACTGACTTGAATTAAATGTTAACTGGATTGAAATAATGTTAACTTTACTTGAACTGAACTAAATAATTAATTGATTGTTGATCACTTAGTTTATAGGATAGCTTAGGTGTCATTAGTGCTTCACTATTAGTGGCATTCATGCACAATTTCTATTATTGACTTTTGCATGGATCTCTTTCGTTAACAGATGCATGCTTATTAATGAACATTAATCTCTTATTTACTTAGTTGATTACATTAATTAAGAGTTCAATTGATGCTTTGACTGAGGCATTGCTTGAGGTATTCATATTTAATTGAAGATTTATAACTTGATTTCACTCTGATATTTGCATGGAAAATTCGAATTCTCTTTCTCTATGTTTTATCTCATTATCATTAATTAAATATTGCATGGTCCATATGTGTATTAATTAGCTAACCATCTTATCATGTCATACTCAGAAGAATTATTCCATACATACTGATGATAATATATATTACCCTAGGCCATATATTCATATGCTAAATTAATTCACTCTGGGGTTAGTTAACACTAAAGGAGACTTATAGCACTCAGTGACCATGACTAGAAATATATTGCATAGTATTATCGTGTGACATAATACAACACAATTCCATGTCCATAATTAGAGATCCATTATCATAGGGTGCCATCTATAAGAATCATTGACTTGATACACGACAAGTCTAGACTTGATACAACACAAGTCCACATCCTTGATACAACACAAGACCAGTCTTGATACAACACAAGACTCCAATCTTGATGCAACACAAGATTCCAATATTGATTCAACACAAGATCATGGTATAGGCATTCCACATCAATATATGAGGACATAGACAGGACTTGATATTATTCACAAGTCTGAAAAATGAATCCTGATGTTGCACAATCAACTCTTCCCACAGAAATGGTAACTCAATTTCCATTTATAATGCAGGAAGATTTGTTATTGATTTTGTCAATAGAAAGTATCATTTTAAATAACAAGTGGAACTAAGGAATCTTTCATTGTGTTCGACTAGATTTTTGTATAGCATTTCAAACTCTGATAAGTGGTAATGTGCCTCTATCATTGAAAACTTGGCCCTTTAGATGTCTTCCCTTTAACATTCCTTGTTAACCATAGCTAATGCAACTTAGAGATTCCATTCATAATCAATTAAAAGTTGAGGAAATGATTTTATGTGATGTCAAATTTGGGGATAAACATTTTTGTAAACCAACAAAAGTTCAGACAATACTCCTAGATTTTAAATACATTCTCAAGAAAGCAAGAGGAAAAGGGTAGAAAAGTGACTGCAGACAACTTTTTTTTCCTAATGTACACATAATCCATCCTTACCTTGATAAATAAGAGTTTTATAATATCTTTAATTTTTTGTACGAGGTTCACTGGATAATATCCCCTCGAATAGAATTTTTAACGTTCATTGGAGCTCCTCTCCTAGAGATCTCGGTAAGAATGTAAACGCCATCTAATGTGATTTCCAAAACATCCCCTTTGAGCATGAATGCACCATGGCCATGGTCCCAACAATGAATCAATGTCTAAATAAATCCTCCTAAAACCCAAACCCCATACCTTCAAGGTTCCAAATTAGGCAGAGGTATTCTCCATATTTCCTTTGTTGTCCCCTTTTTGACAAATACGGCATTCATCCAATGTAGCATGTCCACTCTCCATGAATGGTTTTTATTTAAAAACAAAATTGTAGATGTTGCTAATAACTCTTAAAAATTTTCTAAAAAGAAAATAAGAATGTGCAGTAATGAAAATACTTCTCAAACATAAGAAAAAATAGCAATGCAAATACTTCTCAAACATAAGTAAAATTACCTTAGTATTTACCTTCACTAGTAGCGTCTTCATGGATTCCAAATATCATCAATATAGGGATTCAAGGGGGTAACTATCAGGAAATAACCAACTATTTCATTGTATATAATATTGGATTCTGCCTCTACTTTTGAACTCTCTTATTCAACTTCATATGTGGACTGGAGATTGATCGACCTTATGTGGCCTATCCACCTTAAATTTTTACCCATAGAAATTAACTCAATAGAGTCACATGTATATTATTTATCAAAATTATTTTAGCAGGTTCAGTGGAGTTTTTCGGTTCTTTTTAGGACCTGAACCTGCCACTCCCTTCATTTAAGACTTATTGTGCATCATTGATATCTTGTCCAAAATTTATGTGATTTTTAACAAAGGAGCATGAGCATCATGCACACTTAATTTGGTCAATCTGGCCTTGTTAAACCACTATCCTAAGTTTTATTGACTTAATTGGCATCAAAGGAGCACTATATGACATCAGCATGAGCACACCCACACTTACCTTATGTCAAGGAGGCCAACTAAGCCTTCTCCTTCATTTGGGGAGGCTAACTGCAGCACTCCAGGGGTGATCTGAGTGTAATAAATGCACCTAATTACTAACTGGTTTTTATAATCAGTTAAGTTAATTGGTTAAGGTGCCTCCATTCATTATATTGATTATTTTTATTAATATTTATGAACTAGAGTGAACAGGGGCACCTCCAACCACCTTTGATGGCTAGTTTGACTTTAGTTAACCTCATCGGGGTTCATTGGAGTTAATGATGCACTACCACTTGTTTATTGGCATGTAGTGACATGTTTCTAAGCTACTTTTAGTTAGATTCAGTCATCCATTACACTTCGACTTCAGTTAGTACTCAGTTGAGTCAATCGACACTTGATCAATTGGTTAACTAGTGTGTTTAGTATGGCTTACAGTCAGTTAAGCTACACCCATTCATTCAATTTTAATGACCTCCTTGGGAATTCAAATTGTCTTGGAATTCATTTATCTTGCATGACCATTGTATTGTATTATGAATTATTCATTGATTATATAGAGCTGCTACTTCCATTGCAGCACCATTTTGCCAATTTTATGCATATTTGTCTGTATTATTTGTGATACTGTGTTTTCAGTTCCTAGACCACTATGACAAATTAATATGGTATCAAATCTCACAGCAGGACAAAGCTCATATCTCTCAAAAACATGGTTTTTGACAATTCTTGCATGAAAAATTGAGCAAAAGCTCAAAAATCCAGCACTGCACCAGAAACCAAAGCTTACCACTTAATACCCCAAGTTAAGGAATTGTTGGTCAAGATTGCTTGATCAACTATGCTGGGTGTGATGAAAGCCTAAAATGTGCAGGTTGTTTGACCTTACGGTGCCCCTCTTGCTGTGATTTGTAGGTTTTAATAGGTGAAAGCATTTGCTCCAGCAGTTTGAAATGGCTTCTTTCGTAGAACTCTTGACTTCGTTCAATTTCCATTCATGGAAAGGAGACATGGAGATCCAGATACATGCCAGAGGACTCTATAGGGTCACTATGGACACTGAAGAAGGGCCTTCTTCTGTGAAAGACAAATCTAGATTCTTGAACAAGAAAGATTAAGCATTCAGATTCTTGTGCCTCTCTGTTTCCATGGATCTTCTTTTCCATATCTCAGGATTGAAGACTCCAAAGGAAATTTGGGACAAATTGGAAACCCTGTATGGAAAACAGGATGATTTGAGAGTATACCAACTTGAAAACGAGTTGATGTCTCTCCAGCCTTCCAATTTTGAGACCTTAAATGATTTTTTCACAAAGTTCAAGCACATTCTCTTACTATTGAAGCAATGTAAGGTGGAGAAGGAGGATGATCAACTCATCCTCGCCATACTCTCCAAACATGGAGCTGATTATTTGGTGTTTGTCTCTACATTCCATGCGGGGAAGCTCACAACCCCTGGATGGAAGATGCCTTCACTCTAAAATGACTTCATTGAGTCCCTAACAAGTGAACATGATAAGATTGTCCAGATGGGGATCATCAGATCCTCCCCTGATCAAGCCCTCCATGTCTCAGGCCCCAAAGATATGAAGGGTAAAGGAAAGCAACAAAAGAACCCAAAAACCAAATTCGAAGCTCCTAAGCCTAAAGTTGAAAGCCAGCAGCATGAAGATCCTTCCGGATCGAAGAAGAACAAAAGCAAAAGGCATCATGGAAAGGAAAAATTCAAGTGTTCATACTGTAGGAAGGGATTCCACCCTGAACATTCCTGCATGAAAAAGAAACTTGATGAAGCTACTTCTCTTCTTGAGAAAAATCACATCAATATTCTGGAAATCTATTGGAGGAGAGATCAACAAGATTGGGAACCACAGCATGAAAGAGGTCGTGTCCCCATGGCAAGCACTTCAAAGTCCAAAGCACTCTTGATAGATTCTGGAGCTTCGAACCAAATGATGGATAAAAGAGACTCCTTCTCATCTTTGGAGACCGAAAAATCCATTCCCATCCACATGGGATATGACTCCACAATCATATCCGAAGGACAAGGTACTGTAGATCTTGAGCATGGTTATTTTTCCAATGTTCTGTATGTACCATCTCTTGCATCAAACCTCCTAAGTGTTTATCAAAGGACACATATGGGAGTACCTAAGAGAGTATCCTTCATCCCATATGATGTAGAGATCACAGAACTTTTATCCGGAAAACTTGTAGCAAAAGCCTACAAGTTCTCCCATTTTATGGCGAATGCAAAGCCCACCGCATTGCTGACTCATGTAAATGAACTTAGTATACTGTGGCATGAGAGTTTCAGCCACCTAAAATTCAAATACTTGTATTAATTACAAAATAATTCTATGTTTGAATGCCTCCTGATCATCAAAGCTACCACTAGAATTTGCAAGGGCTACGTTGTTGGAAAGCACCCTGAGCATAAGTTCGATCAGGGGAAGGCAAGTCGAGCATCATGCATCTTGGGAATGTTACATTCTAATATCAGCAGTCCCATGCCTATCACATCCATGAATGTATCAAGGTATGTTCTTACTTTCATTGATGACTTTTCCAGATATACATGGGTCTTTTTTATCAAAAAGAAGTCGGAAGTCTTGGAAGAATTCACTGAATTGAAGGCCTTGATTGAGAATTCATCTGGAAAAATTATCAATATTTTGAGATATGATAATGGAGGGGAGTATTTCAGTAATTATTTACTGCATATATGTTCCCAAAGTGGTATTCAGATCCAGCATTCAGTCCCCTACACTCCCCAGCAAAACAGTGTACCGGAGAGGAAAATTGGTCTCTCAAGGAGATGACCACCTGTATGTTGGAATAAAAGAAGTTGGATGCAAATTTTTGGGTGGAATCCATGCATGCTGTAGCATATATTCAGAATAGAGTTCCACACTCATCCTTGAAAGGGAATACCCCTTTTGAAGCATATTTCAGACACAAGCCGGATGTGTCGAACCTGAGGGTGTTTGGGTCCACTACATGGGCCTGAATTTCACTTGAATAAAAGGAGGGATTTGCAACCGAAAAAAATCAAATGTCTGTTTATCATATATCCTAATGAATCTAAATGTTTCAATCTTCTGGATATCAAAACAAAATAGATCATCATTGAAAGGAGTGTCAAGTTCGATGAGCCTCTTCGGGAGGTAGAACTAGTGAAGGAGAAAACTACTGAATTTCCTTCCTATTCTACTGAATATTTGATGATGTAATTGGGGGTGATGACCCTAATTTGGATCCTCTGATTTTTGATATCAGTGTACAACAAACATATTATGATGAATCAAAACCTGAATTACAAAATCATCTCCCAACTTGGGCCTGACAGACACTTTCCTCCGCAGGAGATAACATTGGAAATCCGGATGATCCAAGGAGAACCTGGTCTAATTTCCAAAGAGTAGGTATTTCACTCTCTTGTCCTGATTATTTGCTGTCCAAATATTTTTATTTGATGATAATTTCAGACCCTAATTCTTACTACCATGCTCGGAAGGATCCGAGATGGCAAGTTGCCATGGATGAAGAGATGAATTCTCTTCAGAAAAACACTACTTGGGAGCTAGTTTCTCTTCCACCAGGGAGGAAATTGGTTCAATGCAAGCGGGTGTTTTAGACTAAGGTTGCTGCTGATGGACGCACCTACAAATATAAGGCAAGGCTGGTAGCAAAAGGTTTCTCCCGGGTCCAAGGTGTGGACTACAATGAGACTTTTGCACCGGTTGCAAAAATGGACTCCATCCGCCTAGTTTTGGCAATTTCAGCATCTAAGCACTGGGAAGTGCATCATATGGATGTTAATTATTCCTTTCTACATGGAGATATTCATGAGGAGATATACATGAAGCATCCTAAGGGATACATTTTTTATCCATCTTTTGTTTGCAAGCTAAAGATCTTATCCAAAGGTGTAAATCAGATCCGAATGTGTATATATAGTAGTCTAATTGTCATTTGATTATTATTGTTTTATATGTTGATGAATTACTGATTACAGGTAGCACAGTTACTCCTATTTCATTCATCAAAACTTCTCTTCACAATGCATTTGAAATGAGCAATTTGGGGCTCTTACAGCAATTTCTTGGGCTCAAAATTCAGCAAAATAATGGCCACTCAGTCCAAACACATATCAGACATATTATTCAAGTTTAACATGGCTGAATGTAAGGCTGATCCATTCCCTTTCCTTTCAGGGATCAGCCTTGAAGAAGGAAAAAGAACACCTCCCATGGACTGCACTATTTATCGATAGTTCATAGGTATCTTGCTCTACTTGACTCATTCTCGACCTGATATCTATTATGCCATGAATGGTATGTCAATATACATGCATCAGCCTCATGATATTCATTGGAAGGCAACCAAGAGGATCCTCCAGTATATTCAAGGATCCAGGACCTATGGCATTCATTATGCTGCAGACTTCGAGCTAGAGCTGGTTGGTTACACAGATTCTGATTGGGTGGGTGATTCTATTGATTAGAAGTCTACTTCTAGATATGTATTCATGTTTGGTGGTGGCCCCATTTTCTGGTCTAGCAAAAAGCAGGCCGCCATAGCATTGTCTTCAGCAGAGGCCAAGTACCGAGGAGCGATGAATTCTTGCATCCAAGCTGTTTGGTTGCAAGGAATTCTATCAGAGTTTAATATTGGTAGTACTTTGTCCATTTTCCTCTTTTGTGACAATCAAAGTGCTATTAAGATATCAATAGATCCATTTACCAGGAAGAGGACCAAGCATGTAGAGATACACATGCACTACATCAGAGAGTTAGTGCATGATAGGACCATCATTCTGAAATACTACCCAACTGATGAGCAGATTGCAAAAATCTTCACCAAGATATTTTTCAAAAAATAAGTTCACTTACCTCCATTCACTGTTGGGGGTGAGTTCATCAGGGTGATCAAACTACTTTCAGTGTTCAGCTTGAGGGGGGGGTTCCTTCTTTTCCTCACTTAGATTTATTTTTGAGCATCATTTGAGTTTCATTATTATACAGGGTGACCTATGGCATTTGTTTCCAGGGCCCTATAATTTCATGCACTTTATGTTTCTACTCCTCTGAGTATAGCTTAAGGGGGGCGTTGGAGACATTTACCCACCATGCACACTTAATTTGGTCAATTTGTCCTTGTTAAACCACTATCCTAAGTTTTATTGACTTAATTGGCATCAAAGGAGCTCTATATGACATTAGCATGAGCACACCCACTCCTACCTTCTGTCAAGGAGGCCAACTAAGCCTTCTCCTTCATTCAAGGAGGCTAACTGGAGCACTCCGGGGGTGATCTGAGTGTCATAAATGCACCTAATTGCCAACTGATTATTACAATTCATTAAGTTAAGTGTTGAAGGCACATCCATTCATTATATTGATTTTTTTATTAATATTTATGAACTGGAGTCAATAGGGGCACCTCCAACCACCTATGATGGAGAGTTTGACTTCAGTTAACTTCATCGGGGTTCATTGGATTTAATGATGCAATACCACTTATTGATTGGCATGCAGTGACATGTGTCTGAGCTACTTTTAGTTAGACCCAGTCATCCATTTCACTCTGACTTTAGTTAGGACTCATTTGAGTCAATCAGCACTTGATCGGTTGGTTAACTAGTGTGTTTATTGTGGCTTATAGTCAGTTACGCTACACCCATTCTTTCAATTCGAATGACCTCCTTGGGAATTCTAATTTTCTTGGAATTCATTCATATTTCATGACCATTGTATTGTATTATTCATTATTCATTGATTATATAGAGATGCTACTTCCATTGTAGTACCATTTTGCCAATTACTATT
>LPNX010209725.1:303952-337821 GCA_001517045.1 Pseudotsuga menziesii | reverse complement strand
ATATATAGAGAGAGAGAGAGAGAGAGAGAGATGAAAAAACTGTGGTGGCTGATGTTTTTAGTCACCTATTCATTAATCTCTCATTTTGTACTAGTGGTAGATTAAATCATTGGGCCTTTTGTCATTGGTGGAATATTTGTTTGTTCCTACAAATTATATGGACAACCATGTAAATTTTGTTTGTTCTCATGGTGCTACATTTCTTGTCGAGTTGTCCAACTAACTCAACAATTCACTCAATGCTGGAAGTAGTCCGAGGGGTTCTCCCTCATAGTATGAATAGAATAGATGGAATTTTCTATTAGAGTACTCACTGAAAGGTGATCTATTCCCCTTCTTGCGGGTGATGGATGAACAATCGGTCTAATTCACTTCCTTCTTTATCTCTTGAGCTCCGTATTCCATAAACACTAGCATGATGTCCTAAATTGTGTTCGATGAATTATTTCACTCTGGCACCATGAGTTAACAATAGCGAAAAATTTGGATTTATATCGTTATGTATTGTTACTTGGATATATTTACCATGCGTGATACACTGATATTCATCCATAGGTGGCAATGCCTCATGGACACCCTCAACTTTTCGAGGTTGGATTGACTCAGGAATATATCCTCCCTCATTTGTTACCATTTTCAACTTTTGACTTTTCTGGAAAATACCAGCTTGCTCCTTTATCTCCTCTTTCCTCTTTCTTCACTTTTCTCATTCAATTTTCTAAATATATGGAGAGCTCTTATGGCTTACCATCATTTCTTTGTTGAGATTTTGTGACTTTTTTTTGTTGGCCATCTTTCTATTTCATATGTTCGACATATATTCCATCCAAACCGTGATCTATTGCTCTCCCATTACCGACTCAAAATATTTGAAAGGACTAGAGTGGAAGAACAATTCATTTTCATAGGAAATGCTCCCACTCTCATTCTTGCACAAAATTCTCCCACTCTTTTTGTTTTTCTGCCAAATTTGAATTTGGAAGAGATAGTAGCAAAAGAAGTCGTAGCTCGATGATATGTCCTACATCTTTGTTAATCAGGAATTTGAACATAAGAGTCATTATTGTGCATAGAAATATGTTAGTTAGGTCATTGTATAATCTTTTCTCAATGTTGTCTACATAGACTCGTTCTTCAATTGCACGTTCTTAGCAGAAATTTCCATTAAGCTTTTCGCACCGTTCACAAATATTTGTTCATCCTCTATTGATTAATTTTCAGAGAGATTTCTTATTTCTTTCATTATCTAGCTTTTTCATCAAGAAGCCTCTTCAGTGTTCATGGAACAGCATCTAAAAACCTCACATGTGTTTTAGATAAGAACTTCTCTCTCGCTTGAGCAATAGTTAACTTGTTTCTTCTAGCATAATTTTGTAAATAATTATTTATCTTTATATTTGACCATACTCTAGTTTCTTTATCTATTATCACTTTTTCATACTTATTTTCATCTCATGGACATACTACCATCAAAAGAACCAATGTTATATTCACTCAAGTTACATATTTACCAATAATACATCATACAAGATCAAACAAGTATTCACAAGATAATATAAACACAAAATAGTAATGGAGATAGAAGCAATAAGTATTGTATTACTCAACAGAGACCATACAAAGTGTATGCAAATTTTGATTACATTATGTCTCATAACAGGATCTCTAGCCTATATTTTTACAGTTTACAATTAGGTACATAATGGTCTTGTCAGAGTAACCGACCGACAAGTATATGCTGACAAGTTGGTACCGACAAGTAGTTGGTCAGAGGAACCAATTGGTTAACTGAATAGGATCCTTCAACATGTAGTCTGTTAAAAGTGTAATAAAATTGGCCACAAAGATAAAATATGTGAAGAATCAAGAAAATTAGTTAAATATTGGAATAATAAAACAAGTGAAGAATCCCAGCTTATTCTTTATAAAAATCAATGCTTCAAAAAATCAAATCAAAGAGAAATGTAGGATGTTTTGGAAAAGGAAGACTGCATGTGAAGGTAATAGCTTATAAATTTCCACGTCTCTTGAAATAAATAAAATTGTTGAAATCTTGTATGGTCAACCTACCCCCTCTCCAACTCTATACTAACTCTCAGATAGACAAGCTTGCTGCAAAAAAAAACGGTGTGCATAAGAATACTGCAACAAAAGGTAAAGCATTTATAAGTAAGTGGAGTGGTTCTCGTACTTGTAATTGATTTCTAGGTGGAAACAACATTTAATTTCAATAGATAATTAATTGAATATGTACATAATCAATAGAAATCTTGAGAAAATCAAAACATTTCAGTTTTCAAAACGAACCAAAACTAGGTAAACCCATAGAGAACAAATTTCATTAATGACATAAGAAGGTCACCAGGTTCTTATAAGTCATGAATATCTATAGTTTGATTTCCCACCATGTCTATTGATATATTTATCTATATAAGAGAACTATTGTGAGTAAGAAGTTGAAGCTTGGAATCCATGGCACCGAAGAGAGAATGAAAATCAAAGAACTTATCAATGGATGTGCTAGAAGAACCTACACAAACCCCAGGTGCATATTCATCAAATCCTGACAAGGTTTCTCATGATTACATTCCATATAGAAAACTTGATTCACCACATATTGACCTGCCTAATGTTGAAGAGTCAGAACTACTAGCATGGAAGGCTTATGAAGATGTAGTTGTTGAAGAAACTTGTGCAAACAACTATAAAAGTTTACCTTTGCAGATTATGATTTTACAGAATGATAAATTTCCTGGTCTGGTTAAGGAAAATTATATAGACAAGAAGTTCATCCCATATCCTAAGGCAATGGTTTTAATGGAGATACAATATTGGGAAAATGGGTTGTCGAAAACACGAATATTGAACCTGTTGGAAATATTACACTTTCGAAGGTCCCCATGGGTGAAAGTATGTGAAAACATTTTGTTATCACAAGTGCATAGTGGGTACCTATGGATAAACAATCCTATCTCCATTGATTCCAATCTGATCGAAATGATCACAAGGATACCTCCTGTAGGGGAAGAAGTAAGTCTTCTTATGGACAGAAGACAAGAAAAATCCTTCAGAAAGAATATGATTGAAAAATACAGAACTTAGTGAACCACTGAAATATTATTAGTCACACAAATAGAGGATGAAGTTGTAAGATTTACTAACCAATCATTAGCATGCAAGCTATTCTAAAAGAGTCTCCAAGACCAAGTCTCAACCACAAAAAAGTGCATCAAGGGAGTACAGATGAACTAGTCAGCATTCTTGTTGAACAAAATTCTTGAAGACTGCTTGGAATCACAAGAAAAAGGTAACCCCTTTATTTACACTCATTTAATTATATACATTTCACTTACAGGATGGAAGAAGCCAGAGGGGATTCAATTCTTTGACAGGAACAGATGACCCTTCCTAGCATCCAAATATAGAAACATGTGGTTCTCAAATATTGCAAGAATACAAGAAGAAAACAACATTGACTTCTTCTTGTATGGTTAGCATATCAAGTTCATTCTAAATAATAATCGACACATACAACCTCACATAGTTGAATAATTCAAAGGAATTGTCCATTTCAAAATTGGAATGCATCATACTTACATAAAATCTAAGAAGGATCGTGACAGACAATGGTTATCTACCTTGTTTATCTATTCTAAGGATGACATTGCACAAATTTTCCAAGAAATAGATTTAGAATGGCAGACTCCATTAACAAAAGGAGAAGAAGTTGCACAACATGAACAACCAAACAAACCTATACATATAGAATAGGAAATTGACAACACAAATAATGATCCTAAATCTACATAAGGATCTACAACAACTGACAAGAGAAAATAAATGAATCATCCGAAAGGTTCTTCAAAGAAGAAAAGGAAATGACCAAACCTAGTCTTTTTCAGACACTGACTACAGATGATATCGAACAAATTGGTATAGAGGTAAGAAATGACCCTAAATAAGCTATGGAAAAGATGGCCACAAAGGATGAGATTGAAGAACTCACAACAAAGAAAGAGGAAATCCTACTGCATATTGAAGATAAGTTTGCAGAAGTAAGACAAATGATACTGAATATCAAGGAAGAAAGGAATTTCAAGGAAGCACACTCAAAGGGACTTCCAGGTAGTTTGCAGACATATCTTGTTGTAGAGAATAAGGAAATAAAGCCACATCAAATACTAAAAAATTATGTCTACAACTTTGACGCTTCCCGCGTAAGAGATGAAAAGGAGGTAAGTCATGTAGAAATAACTATGTAAAGCTTACCTTTAAATGAGCTACATGCACAGAATACATCCATTGAACAATAAATCAGATGGAGACATGAGGTTGTTACAGCTGAATGTTACAAAATATACAATGAGAAGGAAACCCTATAAGAAGAATGTTATAAGCTGAATATAGAACAATAAAAGAATGCACAAAAGGCATCTAAGTTGGAGAATAAAGTAGAATAAGAAGTCACAAGAAGTGATAAGTTGGAGTAGGAAGTTGAAGAATGCAATAGCAAGCCTTAAAGCTACAAAAAGAAGTGCAATAAGAGTACAATGCACTTCCAGAGGCTCAAATCAATGAATACAATTATCTAGAAATGAAATTTATAATCTAGGAGAATTCATTCAAGGAAAACATGATAAAACTCAAAAAAAATCAGTAAGGAAACAGCCTGGAACACCCCTAGAGGTTAAGGCAAAACGTGAAAAAAACCTAGAAAGAATGAATCTTATAATAGAAAATATCATGATCCTGGAACTGAAATGTGTTGAGATACATGAATATTGTGCTCAATTATGGGGAAATTTGAGCAGTTGAAGGAGATGGAACAAAAGTTATGAATTATGCAAGAATCGGAACAAAAATTGCAACATGGATTAACCAATTTACTAGCTATTGAATGTTGATGTATTTGTAACTTCAGAATGTATTCACCTGTATATCTTATGTATTGTACCCTGATGTTTATTCTGGGAAGTGTCTATAATGTATTGAAGTCATTTCATGCCCCAATGTGCCTATCAAGAGATTCAATAATGTAAACAAGTTATGTCAAGTCATTGTGGGTAACCCTCCTATTGTTCAAGGGTTAAATTCCCCGTAGTTTTAGGGCCCTAGGGTTATTAGACTATCCTATATAAGTCTACCCTATGTGAGTTATTGTAAGTCAAGGAAATAGTCCCCACCATTGTGTTAAGGATAACCCTCCTTTTTGGTTGGAGGGGCAAAGTCCCCACAAGTTGTGGGGCACTAGGGTTATTAGACTCTCCTAGAGATGTCAAATCTAGTAAGTAATTGTTAAGTGAGGCCGACATGTTGAAGTGGAAATTAAGTGAGCAAAAGAATATAAATATAGAGTGATCCTCTCTATTTATCACACACACACTCACTCATTGGGGTGCATGAGTGAGAGAGAATTTGTTGGGACAAGAGAGAGACTACTGTTGTTCGGAGATCATCTTTATGTTTTTGGGTTTTACTTTTGGTGTTGAATCTATCTTTGAGAAATTTTTGGGGTTTTCTCCTTTATGGTTTCACCGAGGAAAATTATTTTTGTCTCTTGTTTCTTGTGCCTATTCCTGTGCATGTTATTCTCTCAGTTAAATATCCTAAGATCATAATGCTAGCTTGAATGATAAAAACGTAACATGGTATCAGAGCTAACCTGAGAAGAATACATTATGCAGCTACAGAAGCTAGGGATTCTTACTTTTTGGGTCTCTCTCCACAATCCATCAGAAAAATTATGCTAGGCTGACTCTCCATTGAAGGGCGCATCTTTCTATCAAAGCGGAATTCAATTCCGAGCTTTTTCAGTTTTTGATGCAGGAAAATAGGGCTTCTTACAAAAGAATAATTTTTGAGTGATCCCAGCATAGGATTGCTCTCCTTATCAAAATCGAATTTTAGATACTTGATTCGATATTTTTGGTTGGGTATAACTCCAGGAAAGTCAAACCTATTTTGACCCCGGGCCAAAAAACCCTAAAATACTAAAACTGATAAGTTTTGGTACATTCGCTATATCTCGGGATTGGAGAAGGATCAAGAGCTAAACCTTTCACAGACCGAAGATAAAATCTTGATTTACACTGTGTCCAAAGTGTAGTCTTATATTTTCTATATTCTAGGAGATATGATCCCTCCAAGTTAGGGTTCCAGCCTCTTACAGGATTCATCCATAAACAAGACACCTGGGGAGTGTAACACCCCGGTTTTGACCCCGTTGCATTGAATGTACATGATGGATATATTGTAATTAATCATGGTGTGGAGCTAAAGGCAAAAGCCCCACCATAGATTTGGTTGTGTTATGTTTCAGCGATTGGAATCTTTTCCAATGGTATATAATGCTATCTGCCACCTTATAGTTTTGGCATCATGTAACCATGATGAAAAGGGAATGATTTTCCTAAGGAGGGGGGGGATTGTTAAACCATGGGCCTATGGGGAAAAGCCATGTGTCATCTATTGAACCCATTTAGTTATCACCCACCCTTTTGACTCACTCACCTTTCCTTGTCTCATCGGCCAACTACCACATTTAAAACTGTTGTCATTAGTGGATAGTTATTGCTAGGTAGTGGTGGGTGGCAGGACTGTCAGTCCTTACCCACATGCCCACTCCACCAGCAGACTCCTTCACTTCACATGGGAAAGGAAAGCACAGGGACACTCTCTCCCATTCTCCACTCTTCCATTGTTTGCCTATCCCCATGCAAGGATGGTCAGTTCTCTCATCTCCTCACGTACATGTTGGGGTTCTTCATTGTTTTCCTCACTCAGCAAGTTGGAAGAGCAGCTAGAGGGGCATGATTTATGCTATGCATCTGAAACTTCTGGTATTCATGAAGGATCCATTCACATTCTGGAACTAAGAGTCATATCTCCTCCTCCAATTTCAGGTTGTGTATTCCCGTTGCTGCAGTGGTGAAGACAAGGGTTGTTGTTCTCCCCATGATTTGTGGTTTGTTGTGGTTTTCCCTATGATTTTCTTTGCTTGTTGTTGGTTCCATTTATGTTTTGGGTTGATGTGGTCCTTGTTGAGTCATTTTGGCCATGATAGGGCTAAGAATGACTCAGGAATAGGTTTTCCTTGTCCAAGCCATGAACTGCTTGCTTTGCTGCATGTATGCAGTGGTTGGTCCTCGAACTGTGTTGGAGTGGGATGAAGGCTTGGTTTGATTGATAAACTTGGTGTGTTTGGGAGCTACATAGACAGAGCTAGAGGGTTGGCTTTCTTCCCCACAACCCCTGAATAGCACTGGAAGGGAAGACGGGGCCTTAGTGATTGTGTAGTAGAGAAAGGACTGATTCCTTGTGCCGGGTGTGTGTGGTTTTCCTAGAAGTCAGGCTAGTTCTTTTGTAGGTGTCCTTAGCTCTTCAATGAGACCCTAGCTTAGCATTCAGCATTTCCCCAGTTTCCTGGATAGCCTGATAAACCCAACTATGTCGGCTTGGATGATTTGTGAATCCTTGGCTATGTGTAAGCCTGCTTGTTCCTTATTCCTTGGGGAAATCATGCCCAACTCGGGGGTGGCAGCATTGCTAAGAGATTAAGGAGTACGTTGGCCTATGGTTGGGTGGAACATTGCAGCGACGTAGCTGGTTGTGGGGTGAGTTCTTTATAAGATAAGTATTATTGACTATTTCATTTCTACAGTCACATTTACTGTTAACGAATTATGATGAACATGTTGAATGCTGGAATGTATGGTTTTGCTTCCATTGTATGTTAAACAATTATGCATCTCTGCATGTTTTTACTTCCAAGCATTTTATTTCATTTTATATGTATGTACATGTTCATGGGGCTAGTTTAGCGGATGGTTAGTGTATGGTGGCGTCCTCTTCACCGGTCCGAGGGTCGAGGACGTTACAGAGTGGTATCAGAAAAAATTAGTTGACGGAAGAAAAGATGAAGAGGAACCAAGGGTGTCGGTGGAGAACAGGTGATCACGAATTCGAAATGTTGGCGGAGATCACCTGAATACCATCGAAATGTCAAAAAAAATTAGTGGACTTGGAAGCCGATGCAGCGGCGGCCGAAAGGAGAAAGAAGGAATTTTTCACCGAAATTTTTCTAAGTGTTGAAATCATCGGAAGTCTTCAGCTAAAGACCACCGAAACATCAACTCACTTAGTCAGAAGATCATCCAATATGGACCATCAGTGACGGCATGAGATAGAGGAAGGGAGAGCCAATAGAGCGGTGGGGGGGAAAGAAAGCGGAAGTAGGCATCGATACATCGACAAAAAAGAGAGGAAATTTAGTTGATTGAGCCACTGACATGGCAGAAGAAAGGAGAAAAAGATAACAAACAAGATTTCTGGAAATTTGTCCAAGTCTAGGAAAAATCAAAAAAAAATTGTTGTCTTTCAGGAGAAGTTCTCCAAAGCTTCGTCAGAGTTGATCGTTGAAGCAGATTCGTAGTGTCGGTGGAGATGTCCCGAAGACTGCCGAAACATTGGAGAATTTTAGTTGATCAAGGAGCCGATGCAGAGGCGGAAGATAAAAGGAAAGTTTTCCAAAAAAATTTCTAAGTACAGAAAACATCAGAAAAATTTAGATGATCAGTCCGCCAACACATCGGAGAAGGTTAGAGGATCGGTCCATCGAAACGTCAGAGAAAATTAGTTGATAGAACAGCCGATGCGGCAGTGAATGAAGGGAGAAGTTTTTTTGAAGAGTTGGAAGCATCGAAAAAATTTAGGCGATCAAACCATCGACACGGCAGTAGCAGGAAGAAGAAGACAAAAAGAATTTTTTCAAAAAACTTTGAAGTGTTGAAACCGTTGGAAGTTGATCGGTGAAGAGGAGCCACAATGTCGGTGGAGATCACCTGAAGACAGCCAATACATCAAAAAAATTTAGTTGACTAGACCGCCAAAGTGTTAGAAGCTTAGTCAACTAAGGACCCGATACATCGAAAGTTTAGTTGGGAGGAGATCCGATAGGGTATCGGAGGACAGATGAAGACCGGTCGGTCGAGGTTTCTGCAAGGCTCACCGGAAGGGAGCTGACACGGCGGCTGGAAGTGGCCAATCTTACCGCAATGGTAGATGAATAATGAAGATGGAGCCAGAGTGTGCGGCGGTCAGAAGTCAAATTCTTCACCGAAAGAAGAATAATTTTGATAAGGAAAGGTTTCCACATTGGAAAGAAAAGGATAATTTTGTCTAGATGTTGGGAAAAAAGACAAGGACAAAGCCGCGACGGTGGCTACAAGACGAAAATTATTCCAATGTAGTGTGGCGGCTGGAAACTGAGGTCTGAGTCACAACGATGGTGGATGGAAAGTGATGAAGGAGCCAACGTGCGGTGGCTGGGAGAGATTGAATGTGCTACAACGATGGCTGAAGGTAGAAGATGAGAGAGTCGTTGCAGCAGTGGGTGAAAAAGAAAGATGGAGCCGCTACGACGGATGGAAGAGGAAGATCGGGCCACTACAACGGCGGGTGGAGATAAAAAAAATATTTTCGACGTAGCAGAAGGAAATTGAAAATGTTGCTTCGAAACAAGGTTTAACAAGGTTTTGACAGAGCAATTTTTTCAGGTTTCAGAGAGATCTACAGGACCAAAAAGATGGAAAATGGCAGTTGTTATTATGAAAGAAAAGTACTAGTGGTTGTTTTGACAAAAATGTTGCTGTCAATATGGAAAAATATGGGAATTGCATACCTAGAGGTAGCAAAGACTATGAAGTCTAACCAGCTGTTATGTGGAAGAGGAATTCCATGCAAAGATGAGGGACTTGAAAAGGGAAATTTCCTTAACCCCTGTATTGCTAACTATATTTATATTTTATAAGTGTTGTACATAAAATGTATGAGGATATCCCTTGCATGCATAGGATATTACATATTGGTAAGAGTAGTGGGAATTATACATTTACAATGAACCACTAATGGTAAATATTGTATTGGTGTTGGTATTGGTGGAAAAACCAACAACAACACGAGCATGGCTGAATATGTTGCTGATGTTGATGAAGGTGACTAGAAACCTTATGGGGAGAGGGATAAGGCCACAAATCCAAGATTAAAAGTTGGTGAGTGGATTTTGTGATCTCCTGCAAGAGACCAACTAAACTGGTAACATCAAGGTTGTACATGGGAGCCATGCAGGTAATGGTTTTATTATGATAACTACATAGGTGTTGAAAGAAGATTGGGTAAGATTCCATTGAGCTACATCCAGTAATCATAGAATAGTATGCATTTAGATTGAAATTTATTCATATGAATGGCATACTACCATAGTGTGGTGGAGCATGGAGTGTTGAAGGCAAGAGGTCTCACACCTTGTGGCTGTTTAGAAGTTTACCCTACATTCACATAGAAATGTATCATGTCTGTATATGTTGTTATGAGCTTAGTAACCCAAAGAAAGTGAGTACTGGTGGTCTTGATTATGGTAGGGCATCCTATATGAGGTAGTCACGGTTAGGCCATAGTATGATTGAATGCATAGTATTCCCGAATCAATACAAGGTAGCATTGAGTGGTTATGCATTGAATGGATGCATATGAAAAGTTTGAGTAAATGTTGTAAATGATCATACATAAGTGTGGGTGAAAATGTTGTGATGCATTGCATGTGTTATTATGACTAACCAATGGCCGAAATGATGAATTGATGATAATTCTAGAATCCTTTCAAGAGCTGTTATGAATGTAGAATAGTAAGTGCATGAAGAGGGTAGTCATGATCGATTGGCTACCGGAATGCTCTATGGAAGGGAAAGGTGGTAGAAATGATACACCTGTGAAGTAAGGAGTATCTAAACATTTCATTTGATGTGAGTATACCTTGCAATTTTAGTATGATAATGATTCACATGAAGTAAATGAGTTTTGGTAATATTGATGCGATTAACAGATGGAAGTGTTTGAATTCTATAATTCTGAAAATGCTTCAGTGATTGTTGCATCAATGAAATGTTATATCCATGGAGACTTACAAAGTGTTTGGCTGATTGAAGTTCAAATTTCAGGTAGATTGTTTGCCAGCATGGCAATTTGGGTAAGACCACGACGAAGGCCGAAATCTACCATGTGAAAGAGCCATACCTCATGAGAAGACTCTCATGGTTGTGAAAATAGTTTGTATGCAGAATGGGTTGTCAATTTGAACTTGTAAATTTCAGATTTGAGAAATTACTGACAACTACTAATCACTATTGGCTTGCATAGAATTGTGTCAGGAGGATGTGTTGTAAGTGGATGTTCATGTTATGCTAGTAAGAATAAAATTCTAATGGGAATAGTGGTGTTGCTTACAATAGACAGACAAATGAGGATCACCCCATTGCTAAGCAAATCAATTCTAGTAGTAGACAAAGTTGCAAATTCATATTAAATTTAATTACTAATGCCATTGCTTGGTTATGGGCAATCAAATTTGGATTGTATTAGTAGATGATGATTGAATGCTTGGCTACTTGATGAATGTGCCAGGGGTACACACTATAGGAAGACCATGTGTGATGGCCTGCAGGAGCCAAACTTCATGGGAAGGTTCCCATATCTTGGAAATGGGTTTCAGGTGAAACTCCATTGGACATTTTGGGAATGTCCCATCTGCACTACATGATTGGTAAGAAACATGAGTGAGATGGTATAGATTATGTTAGTAAGACATGTGTGGGATATGGAATGTAAAAAGGAGTTGGGATGGAAAACCAAGGGACTGTCAACTCGGAGAAGGGAGCCCCCATTCCTCCTTAATGAAGGAATATTGCATCGACAAATGGATAAGTGTTCTGTGACCCTAGCTAAGAATATGCATGTCAAATTGTTAAATTCAATATGCAAAGCATGTTTTGATTTTATTTCCATTATGATAGATATTGATTGAGTATGAATAGGGCCTACATGGCTCACATCGAAAAGGGGTGCACACTTTCCCGATGTTGGGTCATGAAAGGGTTTTCAATATTGACTACACCCTAGGGAGTGGACACACTCCTGGTGTTTCACTACTTGATAGTGAATGATATGAAATACGATTACAGTTTTAGAGCAATAACACTGATGAGTTTGCTTATATTGCTTGTGTTGCCAGGCTAAGCATTTGAAATTTGGTGTTACACACTAAAGAGAAAAGGTAAACGGTTGTTGTGAGGGGTTGGGGTGTAAGGGTTGATGTGTATAAATGGATGTTGTGGGGATGGTGGGGATTCGATGAGGTGTTGTGAAGTTGTTGCTGAATAGGGCTGTTATATGCCTAGGGATCCATAGCAGATCCTTGACCTAGAAATGGTCGTGGTAAAGTTACTTCCCAGTCGGCATGAAGGTGTACTGGTTGGACATTAATTATTTGATGTTGAGGAGCAGCCTACGTGCTGACCTAACATCCAAGTCCATAGGCAATTCCAAGGCTTGCAAATCAAAGCAGGACCCTGTGGACCAGAGAGGAAACACACAATATAGATAAGTATTGGATTATCTTGCAGCTTCTTGCTTATGAATATATATGTGTATATGGTTTGGTTATGATATTCTAAGCTCTTGTTTAGATTAAAACCAAGGAGAATAAACTAAACATGTGAATCTATTCAATGTTTGAATATAGGTATCGCTGGGAGTGAGGACTATGAGGGCATCCTAGGGGTGCATGTGGACATGTGACTATCCTCAAGAGCTCAAAATGAGCAATAATGAAAAAGGTGCTAGTGGGATTGTGAAGGTCCTAGCAGCCAAGAGTTGTAGACAAACCATGTGGAGAGACTCCATGGTTGAGAGGTCTAGAATAGACCAGAGACACTAAGTGTCATGACCAAGAAGGGTTGGACCAGCATTCATGGTGAAGTGAAAGAGGCTGAGAGCATGAAAACCACAGTGGTGGTGTGGGTTCCAAAATGGAACAAGACAAAGAGGGGAAAAAAACTCTTGTTGCTCTTTCTTTCCTTTTTTTTATGTATATCTATATATACTTATGCATTTATGAAAACAGAAGATTGTTGAATGCATGTATGGCTGAAAATAGAATGTGTTTATTTGCTTAAAATAAATTGTGAATGCTGGAATAATTAATTCCCTATCAAAGAATGGACATGAATGAACTCATGTGCCTATTGGGAAATCCTAAAAAATATTAAAGTATTATGAATAAGACTTGGACCATCCATGTCAGTCAAGAAATTGATTGACTAGTTTTCATGCTTTTATTATACTTGGCCTAACAGAATTACAATGATGCATTTCATAGGTGAGAAAAGTGAAATCCAGTCGTGCACATTGATCATGGAGGTAGACCAAAAGCTATTGGACTTGGCTGGAAGTCTCCTTCAAACAATTTCCAAGACCCAAGAAAATCTTGGAGAGATGCTCAAGGTACAGAAAAGGAAGAATGAGATGAACCACCATATTTTGCAAGACTCTATTTGTTTGCAAAAGGAGGTAAAAATCCTTCTGGGAACAATCCGTAAGGGAAAGGAAAGTGGATCAATGATGGGGCATTCGTCCAATCATTCCATTAAGAAATGTTCCAGGCATGAAGACTCAAAGGAAGTTGAGCAGGTAAAGATGAAGCAGCCAATGAAATGTTGGAAATGCAGAGGGCATCATTGCCGTCGGAACTGCCCAACAAGGGAACATCAAGAGGGTAACAGCCAAAAGGTTCCTAGACTTGGAAATGAGCCGAAAGCTGAGAACCAGCAAGAGAAGCTTGAGGAATCCAAGCGGCTTGGTCCTTAAAGTTCAAAGTAAATAATTGAACGTAGGACAGATGTGCAAATTGTATATGTATTCCTATGTATTGGAAGCACTGAGGACAGTGCTATTGAAGGGGGAGGGGAATGTAACACCCCATTTTTGACCCCATTGCATTAAGTGTACATGATGGATATATTGTAATTAATCATGGTGTGGAGCTAAAGGTAAAATCCCCACCATCGATTTGGTTGTGTTATGTTTCGGCGATTGGAATCGTTGCCGATGGTATATCATGCTATCCTGCACCTTATAGTTTTGGCATCATGTAAATATGCACTTTAATTAAAACAAACCTATCCAGCTACGTCAATGCAACCATGATGAAAAGGGCATGATTTTCCTAAGGATGGGGGAGAGATTTTTAAACCATGAGCCTATGGGGAAAAGCCATGTGTCGGCTATTGAACCCATTTAGTTGTCACCCACCCTTTTTACTCACTCACCTTTCCTTGTCTCATCAGCCAACTACCACATTTAAAACTGTTGTTGTTAGTGGGCAGTTATTGTTGGGTAGTGGTGGGTGGCAAGACTGTCAGTCCTTTCCCACATGCACACTCCACTAGTGGACTCCTTCACTTCACATGGGTAGGGAAAGCATGGGGACACTCTCTCCCATTCTCCATTCTTCCATTGTTTGGCTATCCCCACACAAGGACGGTCGGTTCTCTCGTCTCCTCACATACAATTTGGGGTTCTTCATTGTTTTCCTCACACAGCGAGCTAGAAGAGTGGCCGAAGGGGCAAAATTTCTGCTGTGTGTCTGAACCTTGTGGTATTCATGAAGGATCCATTCACATTCTGGGGCTAAGAATTGGATCTTCTCCTCCATTTCTGGGCTGTGTATTCATGTTGCTGTAGTGGTGAAGACAGGGGCTGTTGTTCTCCCCATGATTTGTGGTTTGCTGTGGTTTTCCCTACAATTTTCTTTGCTTGTCGTTGGTTCCATTTATGTTTTGGGTTTCTATGGTCCTTGTTGAGTCATTTTAACCATGATAGGGCCAAGAATGACTCATGAATAGGTTTTCCCTTTCCAAGCTGTGAACTGCTTACTTTGCTGCGTGTATGCAGTGGTTGGTCCTCAGACTGTGTTGGAGTGGGATGAAGGCTTGGTTTGCTTGATAAACCTGGTGTGTTTGGGATCCATGCAGATAGAGCTAAAGGGATGGCTTTCTTCCCTACAACCCCTGAATAGCACTAGAAGGGAAGTCGGGGCCTGAGGGGCTGTGTAGCGGAGAAAGGACCGATTCCTTCTACCGGGTGTGTGTGGGTATCCTAGAAGTCAAGATATTTCTGGTGTAGGTGTCCTTAGCTCTTCAATGAGACCACAGTTCAGCATTTAGTGTTTCCTCAGTTTCCTGAATAGCCTGATAAACCCAACTGTTTCGGTTTGGTTGATTTGTGAATCCTTGGCTATGTGTAAGCCTGCTTCTTCCTTATTCCTTGGGGAAATCATGCCCAACTCAGGGGTGGCAGTGTTGCTGAGAGATTAAGGAGCACACTGGCCTATGGTTGGATGGAACGTTGCAATGACGTAGCTGGTTGTGGGGTGAGTTATTCATAAGATAAGTATTCTTGACTATTTCGTTCCTGCAATCATATTTATTGTTAATGAATTATGATGAACATGTTGAATGCTAGAATGTATGGTTTTGCTTCTACTGTATGTTAAAACATTATGCATCTCTGCATGTTTTTACTTCCAAGCATTTTATTTCATTTCACATGTATGGACATGTTCATGGGGCTAGTTGCCCAGATGGTTAGTGTATGGTAGCGTCCTCTTCACCAGTCGGAGCGTCGGGGACATTACAGGGAGAATTACTATATCTCATGCTACAAAGGTCCAAATGAAGTTTATGAAGATTTTCCAGAAAGGGCATAGACTTTACTTTCTGTGGTATAAGTTTCAGACCCCGAATATGAAACAGTGACACATGGCAGTCCATACAACTTCGCTATGCTAAATAGTCTTGAAACAGGTCACCCTAGGAAAATGATCATAAGTCCCAATTGGTGAAACCAATTCTGATGAAACCTATGGTTTTCGAATAAGGACAGACAAGGATACCTCAGTGCAAATTTTCAAACACCTAGGAGCATTAATTTTGGAGATGTCGCAGAAACAGTATTAGGCATTTCTGCAGAAGAAATTGGAAAACTAGGGCTTCCTGTTCCGAGAGCTTCCCTCCACTGTTTTCAGAAAAGGAGTACATTGGACAACTCACCTTGAAGAGGTCTATCTTTCTATCTAATCAATTCTGAAAGATTCCAAGTTTTGAAAATTAGGGTTTCTCTGACAAACCCTAAATCAGCTAGCTCTAGAACCACGACGGACACCTCAAATCGGTAAGATCTAATGTTTTACTATTTTCATTTAAGGTTCTCATTTCAAAGTGATCTATCACATCATCTTGATGATAAGCTTGGTGAAGTTGACAACTTCCAAGCATGGAAGTATAGGATCTCACTAGTTCTTGAAGGAAATGAATTGGACACCTACATAAGTAGAGAGGTTCCAATTCCAGAGGTAGATGAGGCTAAAATCCTTACACCAGAAGAACTTGGTCAAGGCCAAGAATATCATTACTGCTTCAATCACATATCACCTTATATCACAAAGTGTATTCCCTAAAGACACTGAAAGATATGTTTGATTCCTTGACCAAGCTATTTAAAGAACATAAATCAGAATATGAATTTGAGAAAACAGTTGAAGAATGTGAAGATCCAGAATGCAAATACCATACAGTCATACTTTACAAGGGTCTCTCAAATCAAAAAACAACTTGAAGCGGTAGAAGAAGAAGTGGAGAATGCAAAAGTTGTGATAACCACCTTGAATGACCTCCCAGGATTATGGGATTCATTCATTCAAGGAATGTGTGCCAGAAAAAAGTGATTACTTTCAGAAAGACTCCGGGAAGAGCACACACAAGAAGATGCTCAACTCATAGTAAGAGAAGAAAAGATGGGAAGATCAAGCTCTCACCATCCAAAGAAGATCCCTCAAGCGATGAGGAATATGAACAACTCAACTCTTGAAGAACCTCTTGTCCATATTAGCATTTGGATAAGAAATGATGCTATTATGAATAAAGAAGATGATGAAGCTGAAGGCTCAAGAAGGAGTCTACCGATGAAACAAATAAACATAACTATTAAATTGTCATATTGTTTTGTTATGCATTTGTTTATATTCGGTTGATGTATTATGCATCATAGAATGTTTGCATTAAGGACAGTATACTACTAATATGCATGTGATGGTTAAGTAGCTCATGGTGCTATACAACTCTCCATTTCTACTTATCTAGAATGAAACCTCTTTGCTGACATATTGGATTAGTGCACAATCTCAATGTTGTCCTGGTAGAGATGGAAGGCATCTAGAAAGTTTCCGTGAGATATGGATGAATGTTGTATTGGATAAAATAGTTGCATGATCATATATTTATGCATAAGAATTTACCATTGTCAATATACCTTATGAAATGTTTCTAATCATACAACTAATTCATTTGACTTGTAGGAAAGATCGTATAAAATCACCTACAAGCAAATAAGGATGAGACTTGTTCCGAAGAACAAGGGAAGACCAGTTCAAGAAGAATGATGTCTAGGATGCAGTATCAATACATGAAGGGAAGTTCGTAGTTACATCATGTAGTAGATGGAAGCATCATGGGATACAAGGCAAGATTTGTAGCACGAGGCTTATCACAAAAAGAAGGCATAGACTACAAAGAGACATTTGCAGCCACTGCAAGTGAAGTCACATGACAGGAAGAATCATGTGTGCAAATGAAAGAAATCCGTGTACGAGCTCAGAAGACACCCATCGGATAACACATACATGAGGAGCTTGATGAAGATCTTAACCTTTGCTACAAGGTTGAAGATGAAATCCTATAGAGGATGACAAGCTCATAGATGGGTGCAAGAACGCTTTCAAAGATAAAGGATCTTGGTATCCAGTGACCCTAGATGGATATATAGAATATTAGTAGCATAGGAAGCTACTTGTCACTCCAATACAGAATGTTTCAATGCATAGAGTATGGAAGACAGAGGGAGTATGATGCTTCAGAGGGAGTGACTGCAAAAGATCCTGAGGTTTGACATGGTATGACAGGATGGACAGATTACTGATGACTCTAGGATTTACTAAGAGTAAAGTGGATTCCAACCTTTTCTTGAACGTTGAATATGGAAGACCAGTGATGCTCCTATTATGTGTCAATGCACTATTTCCTAGGCATGTAGGTGTGGAAGAATGTGGATGGAATATTCCTAGAACAAGGGAAGTATGTAGTAGAGATCCTAAAGAGGTTCAGGATGATGGACTGCAAGGCCATGACCACACCTATGGAATCGAACCAAAAGCTATTGAACAATGCTTCATCAAAGTCAGTTGATGCTACGATGTATCGTCACATGATTGGGTCCTTAATGTTCCTGATGAATACGAGACCAGATATTTGCTTTGTTGTGAACACCTTGAGCCCGTTCCTGACAGATTTGAGACATGTTCACTTGATTGCTGCAAAGCATATTCTAAGGTACCTAAGGGGTACAGTTGATTATGGGCTCAAGTATGAGGTGAATCAAAAGATTAACCTAGAGATTTATGTTGATTCAGATTGGGTAGGCAGTGCCATCAATAGGAAGAGCACTTCAGGGTGTTGCTTCAGTATGGGATCAGGTGTGATCTCTTGGTTTACCAGGAAGCAATCTTATGTGGCACTGAGTACAGCTGAAGAAGAGTATGTTGCGGCCTATTCAGCTAGTTGTGAGGCAGTATGGTTGAGGAAGCTACTGTCTAATTTATTTGATCTCCAGTTGGATGCTACTTGTATATATTGCGACAACTAGAATTGTGTGAAGTTGTCATAGAACCCGGTGTTCCATGAAAAGTCAAATCATATCAAGATCAAATATCACTATATCAGGGATATGGTGCAAAGAGGAGCAGTGAAGCTCCAGTATGTTGCGACGAATGAATAGATAGATGATGTGTTTACTAAGCCATTAGTCAGAGTGAAGTTTGAGTACTTCAAGGAGAATTTTGGTGTTCTCCAGATCGAGGTTCCCTCCAAAGGGAAGTGATGAGTCCATGAGCCATTCTGACATGGTGATAGGATTGGTTCCTTCCATGGTCAAATGTAAGGGCTGAGCCATTCTATCATGATGAGAGGATTGGTTCCTTGCATGTCAGATATGAGTGTTGATCCATTCTGATGTGACTATAGGATTGGTTCCTACATGATCAGATATAAGTGCTAAATGCCATTCTTAGAATGGAGGCACCTGGTCATTTACCAGGAACACACAATCTGGGACTGAGGGCCATTCTGATGTGACTGTAGGATTGTTTCCTACATGATCAAATGTAAGTGTAGATCCATTCTAAGGCAATTTTAGGATTGGTTCCTACATGATCAGATGTAAGTGCAGAGCCATTCTGAGGCCATTGTAGGATTGGTTCCTACATGATCATATGTAAGTGAAAATCCCTTTCAACATGTAGGTAGGATTGGTTCCTCACATGGTCGAATGTAAGTGCTGGGCCTTTCTGACATAGATGACTCGATTGGTTCCTCTCATTGTCAGATGTGAGTGTTGGGCCTTTCTGACAAGGTTGTGGGATGTGTTCCCACATGGTCAAATGTGAGTGTTGGGCATGCCTTTTTTATGTGATTGTAGGATTGGTTCCTACATGTTCAAATGTAAGTGTTGGGCAAGCCATTCTGACTTAGGGTTAGTTTTAAGTGCTGGAAAACACCTACATGGAGGCTAGGCCTACAACCAGCATGAAAAAGGGCTGGCTCTGTAGAACTTCCTGTGATGAGAAGAATCAAGAGATAGCACCCGTGATGATGATCCAGCAGTAATGATCCAGGTCGAGTGATGATCTAGTTCAAATAATGATGATCCAATAGTGATGATCCAAATCTAGCGATGATTTCCTCAAGTTGATATAGATCGAGTGATGATGATCTAAATCAAGTGATAATCCAGATCCAGTGAGGAAGATGACTTGAAGATGAAAATAATGAGATGATCTAGTTAATACATAAAAGAAGACCAGTGCTGACAAATTGTGTCAAGAGAATACCTTCCTAGTTAAGAGGGAGTGTTGATGTATTTGTAACTTCAGAATGTATTCACCTGTATATCTTATGTATTGTACCCCGATGTTTATTATAGGAAGTGTCTATAATGTATTGAAGTCATGTCATGCCCCGATGTGCCTATCAGGAGATTAAATAATGTAAACAAGTCATGTCAAGTCATTGTGGGTAACCCTCCTATTGTTCAAGGGCTAAAGTCCCCGCATTTGTGGGGCCCTAGGGTTATTATACTATCCTATAGAATTCGAACGGAGGTGAGTTATTGTAAGTCGGGGCAATAGTCCCCACCATTGTGTTAAGGATAACCCTCCTTGTTGGTCGGAGGGGCAAAGTTCCCACAAGTTGTGGGGAACTAAGGTTATTAGACTTTCCTAGAGATGTCGACTCTAGTAAGTAATTGTTAAGTGAGGCAGACATGTTGGAGTGGAAATTAAGTGAATGAAAGAATATAAATAGAGAGTGGGCCTCTCTATTTATCACACACACACTCACTCATTGGGGAAAATGAGTGAGAGAGAAGTTTCTGGGACAAGAGAGAGACTACTACTGTCAGGAGATCATATTTATGTTTTTGGGTTTTACTTTTGGTGCTAATTCTATCTCTGAGGAAGTTGCGGGGTTTTCTCCTTTATGGTTTCCCTGAGGAAAATTCTGTGTCTCTTGTCTCTTGTGTTTGTTGTTGTGCATGTTATTCTCTCAATTAAAGATCCTAAGATCATAATGCTAGCTTGAATGATAAAAATATAACATTGAAAAGGAAAACAAAATGAAAGAATTCAAAAAATAGTAGCATGAAGTAAGCAAAATTAGGGAGGAAAAACTAAATATATCCAATAAACTTTAACCCTTGCATGAAGAATCTATTCAAATTATGGAATCATTTACATAATTACAAAGAGAAATCATGGAAGCAGTGGAGAAATGCTTAGAAATACTGAAGTCATTTCCCAACGAACAGGTAGAACTACACATTTTGTTCGAAGAAGGTGAAATGAAAGAAAAAGTTGTAGCTGCAAAGAAAACCTTGCATAAATTTGCAGCAGTAACTCAACCAGCAAAAATAGTCACTCCTCGATACAGAATATCAAGAAACATCAAAATAGGGGAAAAAACTTTGTACACCCCATTACCATTAATGTCAAAGGGGGAGAGAAATCACAATGATAGGGGGAGTATTGTGTTAGAATAAATCTCATTTTAAAGGGGAGCTTATGTTCATTGACATCGATGACAAAGAGGTAGATTGTTGAACATTAGTATTGTCATTGATGTCAAAATTGTATTGTTCCACAAAGCCATGTGGTATAAAAAAAGTAATGACTAATGTTGTATTGGTTCATAATGTCATGTGTTGAAATGAAGTATATTTTTTATACTGTCACTAGTGTTTTCATCCTTAAAACAAAATAAATGTATGTATGTGCAAATATGTGTTTGAAATATTTTATGAAGTAAATTAGCACTTGCTTTCACAAGTCTAATTAAAATATATGCAAAGAGCATGAAGACTCGCACCAGTTTGAAGAAATACATCAAGAAGAAATGTGGAAGGTTGGGAAGTGTGCAAATTCCACCCAGGCATAGTAAATATGTGCACAAATACCACCAAGTCAATGGGCATTAGTGTGATAAACACCAAAAAGTTGAATTATCAAAGGATGCACGCCGATGCAGTACAAAAAATGGTGGTTAGATTAATCAAGAAACAAGTCGGTTGAGGCATCATTGAATAAAACCAATTCCAACTTGTCAACACATCTCTTGAACTAAAAAGAATACAAATAATCAAGAGATGGAAGCATTGTAGTAATATTGTAACCTGAATACTGAAGAAGATATGATATCTTGACTCGGAAATATTCTAATTCTTGGGGTATCAATGGATTTCTAATCGCAAAATAATTTTATACAGTATAACCATACTGCACAAAAATGAGAAACATGAACATAAAGAAGTGCAAAAAATAGAAGGATACCCTATATCAAGTTGTGCAAAAAATATAGAGAGTGAATGACGTAGATCGCACAATAGCAAAAGTGACAGTGTTGCAAAATCATAGATATTCAAATATTGCAAATCATTGAAGTCTTAAAGAAAACAGTGTCATAGATCACAAACTATTATGACACAGATAACTGAAGGCTAAGACACAAATCAGAGAAGTTGCAACTGTTGCAAATCGAAAAGCCGCAAATCACAGACAAGGTAATTGTAGATTTCAGTTTTCTTTGATACACCAATATTCTTATAAGGGAGGCGGGAAGGGGCAAGGAAAGGGAGTCATATATTCCTTATATAGGGGGTACATTGAATGTGGTATGTGTACTCTTCTTCATTATATAGTGGTTATATAGGGGGTGGATTTAGTGAATATGTATTTCCTTAAATTTTAAGAGTTTAGTCATGCAGCTATTGATTTTAAACAATAGTGTCTAGATTTATGGAATTTGATATTTTGAATAGCAAGGTTTCTGCCATCTTTCTAGATTTGGTTTGAAGATATCATCAGCAACAAATGGTGAAATGTGGTCCAATCTACTAATAATGCATAGCTTATTTTTAAATTGAAATTAATTTATTTATACATTGATACAAAGATTAGGTACATATCTTCCACTCAAAGCTATAAAATAATGTTTCCTTTTCCACTACAATGAGTGGTCGAGTAGGGAATGGATTAGGTTTTAGTAGCAATAAAATTCGGTCCCTATTGTGAAATCATTCTATGGTATTCACTCTATTGAGAAATTAAATGAATAAATCATGCTCGTATATTCATCATTCCAATATTTGTGGATTTTTATGGAAACTTGACACATATTTTTCAATCAAATTGTAAGATTATGAACGATTCTCTTGTCACGTATTTAAGATCATAAATATCCTTCAATGACATATTTATCGAAATTTGTCTAAAATATTATGGAAACCTTTACATGCGTGTCTTCCATCCAATATTTGTGTAATTTAATGATTTGAATGCATATTTTCTGCTTAACTTGTAACAACAATTTATTTTTCGCATGGTCTAGGTTTGTGGAATTTTATGACTTTGACCCATCTTTTGGTCAGATTTATCTTTGATTTGATTGTATAGAAATCATCCATTGTTGCAAACTCCTATTGATCGTAACCTTGTGGGGATGTGATGCAACTATATTGCTAGATTGATTATAGAATTTTTAAAAAAAATGCTCGCCATTGGTCCTATGGATTGCATTGAAAATTTTGGTAAAATAAACTTTGGGTCGTTGTTACGGCTTCTTTCATAATTGGCCGAAGCACATTGATTTATATTGAGAGAAATAAACAAATGAAATTGCTTGACCTAGTCAATAAATATATTTGCAGAAGCTAGTCAAAAATTGAAAATAGAGAGCTTGAACAAAAGTGCAAATAACTTCTTTGGGAATTGCAAAAACTATTGGAAAAATAAGCATTCCTTGCACAAAAAATCGTGTCTAGAAAACCATAGGCCATCGATAGTAACTTCATGCACTAACCATAAGGTGAAAATATGAATAGGAATAGTAACTTCAATATTTAGTCCTCATTTATTCACATGCATTCCCTTTGATATTTCCCTTGGAATGATGCAATTCCATTAGAAATTTGATAACATAGTTGGGCAAAGTTTTGTTCAAGATTCCTGCTACAAATTGCATAGGAAAAGTTACAAACGATAATTTGAATTGTTGGTATGGCTTATAGTGGTAGAAATTAACAATTGCATGTGTTTTAGATAGACAATAAGAACAGTTTCAACTACAAACTAGTATATAAATCATTTTACTTCCTCTAAGTGTATTTTGATACGAGATCAAAACCATCCTTCTTAGCTTGTTTGTTATGATAAAGTTTTATTTGTGTGCGAAGTATTAAAGAACATACCTAGAAATATGTTGTGTGGTGGAACTACATCATTGAATCCTTTGGCAAGACATAAGAACATAAAAAAACATTCGTAGTTAATTTTGTAACTTATGCTCTTTTGCACATTCAATAAGTCATGTGTTTTTTTGTTGTTGATCTAGTTTGATTAAAGCACTTACTATTTACTTGCACCATGTAACTAGATCTTGTTGTATTAGAAAGAGAATATATAAAAAAAGTATTCTTCATCTTGATGCTATTCTTTCTAAAATTAAACATTTTACTCATAGACTAATTTAGACTGAATCATTTAAAAAAAAATTGAAGTTAAATTGGGATAATGACATGAACAAGGCAGAACTGCTAAGTGGTGTGATGCATTCTTGCATATCATTTTTTTGGAACTTTAGAAAACTCTTTAGGATATTTTGTTTCTTTAGTGATGTTGTGATTTCTTCCTAATGTTTGCTTACCATGACAAGCACTATTAGAACCACTTGCAATAAGTGTTTTATTGTCACAAACTCATAAATTCCATAATAATAATAATAATAATAATAAAATTACTATTTATTATTCAATCTTGTAAAAACATGAATATGTTGGTCATAGCACATTCATATTTGTCATGACATATTATTTATTCAATTTCATGGATAAGTTTAACTACATTTGTTTGCGTTTGATGACAGGGTGTGTCTTCCATTCGTTGTTGTCTCCATTTATAGAGATGACTTAGTCGCAGCCTCGCCAAGGTGATGTTTCAGTCTTTGAGTTTTTTCAGAGAAAAAAATATTTTATTTTATTGATCAAAAAATAGTTTGTTACATAGAAGTAAGTCCTGCATATCGTTGCCATGCTTGCAGCCAGCATTTACAAAGTTCCAAAAAAACCATACAAAGCTTTGATAACTCTTCTACTTTATCATTAACACATACTCTGTAATTTCTAAAAGTGTGTCTTGAAGTATAATCCACGGCGTCATTAAGCCACAGCAACCAAAATTGAAGCAGCAAAAAAATTGTAGCTTCAAAACTGTAGCCTCGAAATCATCTCAAAAAAACTATGAGTGGAGATCATAGCAAACCAAAATAAAAATAAAAAAGCTGCCAATCTGTTCAAATATTGTCTTCCCGTATTTGCAAATCGATGAAGGTAATGTGATAGAACTCATATACCTCTGTCTCTGTTATTTCCAAAAACTTACAGGATCCATGTTTGATTGCTATCTCATTTTTGGAAAGGCAATCAGCATCAGTATTTCTTTCCCTGTAAACATGACGGCATGTAATATGGTCAAAGTTTGTCATGGTCCTGTTAACTTCTTCAAAGAGTGCAATGAGAGAAATGTTTATGCATCTTTGGACTTTGTTTATCCTGTTAAGAATTACTAGAGAATCTCTAGAAATGTGGATCCTTCTACTATCTTTTTCTAGAGCAAAGAAAAGAAGTATTTTTAGAGCCATAAGCTCAGCAAAGTTGTTTGTTCCTACCCCTAGGCCATTTGAATCTGAAAATGATGGTTTTGATTAGGATAGAAAATAGCACCACCCCCACATTTGTTATCATGAGATGCCCCGCCGAAAAACACCCACGGCATAGATTTGTCAATCATCTCATTTGTGATGATCCTTGGAGTCAGTGCATCTTTTGTTTGTGGGAAAAAAATATAGAATGGAAAGGCCATGTTTAGCTATGGATTCTAGGGAGGAGGATTTTTCTTGAAAGATCGAAGCATTTCAAGCCATCCAAATTCCCCATACATGGAGAAGAGGAAGGGATTTTATGTGTGCTAGTAGTGGAGAGGAGGACCAATTTTTCCATGAATCTTCAATCAAGAGTCCAACCCATTCAAATATGAAATTTAACAGAGAATGAGAATGTGACCAGACCTGTGATGTGAAAGACAAGTTAAGAAAAAGGTGATTTACACTTCTTCATTGTCTTTGCATAAATTCCACCATCCTGGACCTGCCAAAGATCTTTTTTGAAACCTATCCCTAGTTGGGATTATGTGAGCTAGTTCACACCACATAAAGACTTTCGCCTTCAGAGGTAATTTGATTTTCGAGATCCCGGGTTGCCACCACTTTGGTTTGTATTGAAAGGAAGTGGCACATAATTGTTGATACCCAGTTTTCAGGGTGTACATTCTGTGTGCAGCATGTTCTCAGTCAAGTTCATTCTACAAATCTGTGCGTCTGATGTGTGAGACACGGAGAGCAGTGATATATCTGTTCCAGTCCACAATCCATCGATTTGGGATCTCAAGCTCCCTTCTTCCAAACCACCCCTGATGCCATAAATTAGTGGTGACATGGTCAACAATTTGATTTAAATCAAAAAATCTTTTTTTCTTGAGAAATTGAACAAGCTGTTGAGGAAGGAGATGATTTAGTTGGCTTCCTGGCCAAGGGTCTACTCCAACTCGAACTCTCCTCCCATTTCCAATTTTCCAAGAGAGGACACTATGAATAAGAGGAAAAGAGTTACAGATTTCCTTCCAGATAATTGAGCTAGAATGTGAGGCTATGAAAACAAATTTTTTGATCCAATCCCATAATGGAACTGGAGCAATGTACTTGTCAAGGATCACCTCCATCCATAAGTTGGTTGTTGATAAAAGCTTCCAAGCTTCTTTTGCAACTAAGGATTTTGAAAAAAGAGTGGATTTTTTGAGGCCCCACCCTCCCAAGTATTTAGGCCTAGGAATTTGAACCCATCTTACCCATGGAAGAACTTTTTGATCCTATCCAGAGGAATTTTGAGAAAAAATTTACATATTTATTCAAAATTGATTTTGGGATCCAAACTAGAGCCATCCAGTAGAAAGGGATGCCTTCAAGTACAAATTTGACAAAAATTAACTTTCCTGCTCTCGAAAGCCATCTATTGCAGCAAATATTAACTCTGTGTTCCAGTTTTTCCAGAAGCAAATTCTAGTCATCCTTCTTATAACAGTTTGGCTTTAGCCTGAAACCCAAATACTTGAGGCCTTCGTCCAAAGTATAGACGCTGAAGGGAAAGAGTTCCAGGAGATCCATGATCATATCGGCTTCCAGGTTAAGAGTAGTAATAGTGTATTTTTGAACATTTAGCTGCATACTTGTGGCTTTGCAGAAAATGAGCATAATTTTTGAGAGATTTTTAACCTATCTGGTTGATCCATTCCAAAAAATGAGAAGTCTACAAACAAAAGGTGAGTGATTTTTAGGTTTGTGTCTATATTGATTCCTTCAAAAAGGCCTCTTCTTTTTGCATCCAAAATGGCCATGTTTAACCCTTTTGCAACCAGAAGGAAAAGAAGTGGGGAGAGTGGGAACCCTTGTCGAAGGCCCCTTTCAAAGTGAAAAAATGGGGAGGCTGAACCATTGATGAGGATAGAGAAAGATGCAGTCGTGATGCAAGAAAAAGTCCATTTTATGAAGGAGTAGTTAAATCCCAGATGAGTAAGAAGTAATCTTAGGTATAGCCAACTGACCCTATCAAAATATTTTGAGAGATCAATATTTAGGACTGCTCCTTTGGAATTTTTTATTTTTTCACTATGCATACCTTCTTGGGATACTCCGATTGATTCATGAATTTTTCTGTTCTCCAAAAAACCAAACTGTTTAGTCGAGATGAGTTTTGAGAGAACCTTCTTTAGTCTTTGTGCAATCACCTTTGCAACCACTTTGTAAGTGATGTTGCACAGAGAGATAGGCCTAAAATATTCTAGACTATCCGGGTTTATATTTTTTGGAATAAGGGCTTAGAAGTTTGTGTTGAGTGGGGGATGTAGATGGCCATTTACACTAGCTTATTAAACCAATTGAAGGAGGTTAGTACCAATGGTGTCATAGGCAGCCAAGAAAACCTTGATAGTCCATCTTTCCAGTCCTAGGAATTTTTCCTTCTGAAAACTATGCAGTGTTTCTTTCAATTCCTCTTCTGACACTTCCTCCATCAGATCCAAGTTATCCTCCTCAGATATGATTTCAGGGAAGAATTGTGAGAGCTGGAGAACCTCCACAATTGTTGCATGTTGATCTGACCTAAACAGTTTTTCAAAATAATATTTTCCAATCTCATCCAACTCCTCAAAAGTGGAGACCCTGTCGCTATTTGCATTCATGAGTTACCAGATAGTGTTTTGTTGTTTTCTTCCTTTTGCATAAGCTTGAAAAAAATTGTATTGTCATCCCCACACTCCATCCAAATGGATCTACTCTTTAGTATCCACACCTCCTCTCTCTCTTTTAGAAACTTATTCCTATTGGATTCAAGGGAGATCAGTCTTTCCTTTTCTCCTTGAGTGAGAAAACCCCCTCCTTCAGAATTTTGAATTTCTTCCAACTCTGCCTCAATTTGGTTGATTACTTGATCATCCTAAATCCTTGTGTTCCTATCCCAGTCCTTTAGGATTCTTTTGATATGAGATATATCTTGAACAAAGTGGGTGGCAGTGTGTGTTCCATATTTAGCCACAAATGGGATCCAATTAGTATGAAATAGCCTGAAAACCTACTCATTTTTTAACCAAGAAGAACAGAGTTTGAATGGGTTGGATGGATTCTTGGGATTATTTAAAAATTACAGGAAAATAGGCATGTGATCTGAATCAGATCCTGAGTCCACCCATTTTCTAAACATCATATCTCTTTCCAACATATTTTCATCCAAGAAAAATATCTCAAGTCTTTTTGCAATTCTATCCTCACAAGTTCTTCTATTTGTCCAGGTTGGTTTGAGCTTTTGGGGATCAAAGTCCACCATATTTTTGTTCTGGAGGATTTTTTTGAAGAAGTAATCCATGGGATCTACTCTTTCTCTTGGACCCCAAGTTTCATGTGCACTGAGAGTGAAGTTCAAATCTCCACCTATAACCAGGTTTTCACACATTAAAAGGTGGGAGGATTGCAAAGATTCCCAAAAGGACACTCTATTGTTATAAGGCCCATAGATATTTAGGATATTTAGGTTCAGGTTTTCCTCAGCCCAAAATATCTGAATCCCCATGCCAAAAGGAGAACCCCATGATTTTTTGCAGTGTAGCGTGGACTGGTTCCAACCTATTGCCTCTAGTGCTCCAAGCTAGGAAAGTAAAATTTCTTGTAGTTGAAGATAGCATATTTGTAACTTCCAGTTTTGGCACTAACATTTCCTAGAAGAGGACTACATCTAGTTTATGAACCGAGAGCATCCTCTTTAGAGAAAAAAAATTCCAGGTACTTTCCATACCCCTATAATTGAGGGACGGAATCTTCATTTGGGAATCCCTTTAGGGGATTGCACTGCTCTAAGTGCCCCACAAAGAGTTTTTTTCTTCCATTTTCTTGATCATGGAGAGCTTTTTGCTGGCCAGAGGAAAGATGAGTGGGTCTTCCCCTCCGTTTTCCTTTTGGAAGAAGTGTAGGGTTAGTTCCAAGTCCGTGGAGGGGTGTTGTCGAGGTAGCCAGATTAGGGATATCTCTCATTCTGAGGTGGAACTGAATCATGGAGGAGGTGGAGGGTGAATCAGGAGGGGATTCCTGTGGGGGGGAGAGGGTAATCGACAAGGGAGGAGAAGTAATTGAAGGTGATGGGGGAGTGGGGTAATCAAAAGGGAGGGAGGGAGGAAAACAGTTTCAAAGGGGTCTATTGATAGGGAGGTTTTATAATTTAAATGTAAATCATTCAAATTTTCATTTAAAGAAGAGAAAGGAAACATACCAGTGGCATGTTGCAGTGCTCGTTGACAAACAGGATCTATTCCAGAAGTAGGGGTTTTTAAAGATTGTTCCTTTGCAGGTTTCGAGGGATCACCTATCTCATAATCTACATGGAGATCGCATGCTTCATCTTACCCTCCTACAATACCTCATGTTCCCCAATCCATAGCCTCCTTGGAAATCCATCTCTTTTGGGTGGAGGTTGGAGGACTTCCCAAATTCTAGTTCTTCACTAAATTCCCTGTCTCATGATATTGATGGAATCTAAATGGGAGTTCTTCCTATTCTAGAATTTTTTTTCTAGTTATGGAACCCCAAATCAGATTGATATGATATCTGAGGTCGGTTCGGATGTTAAATGATACCATAATTCTCGCAATCGTTCTACGGTGCATCTACATAAAGGAAAGGTCTACTTCTAAAAACACCCCCAAAGCATTGCCCAGGTAGCGAAGCTGGGTTCCAAAATTCCCATGGAAGGCCTGGAAGATGCACCCACACCGGGATTTTGTCCAATATTCCATTGTCCGCATCAAACAGGGGATTCCATTTCTTTATCATTATAGGCACCATGCCATATTTCCAATTCTGGTTCAATACTTTTTCTACAATGTCCTTGCAATTAAAGAGGATCCCAAACCATCCTTTGGCAAGGGGGTTGGTTTCTTGTTCATATTGTAGCAACCCTATCCAGTTTTTTTGAACACATATTTCCATTTCCTCCTGGGTTGGGTTCTTCCCTCTGATTTTCCCAACTAGGGCCACATCCGCCATCTCCCACGCTTCTTCAATTGAACTGTTTACACCACAAATGAGATTCAGATATCCCATGCTCAGGTTAATGCATCTATTATTTCTCTTCTTGCTAGGGTTTTTTCTTCCCTTGTTGTCTCCTTCTAGGGTTCCCTCTCTGGAATCCCTTCCACTATGGTCTGAATCCAACCTAGGTGGGGTTCCAATAAAATCATCCAGTTGTAAAAAATAAGCTATAAACCCTTCAAGGTTGAGAACTTCACTGACTGGAAACCTTGGAGAAGCCCACTCTAGGAGTGTAGGTAGGGTTCCGACCTCCAACAGATCAAGGTCGTTGTAGAAACCATGTTCGACAGCGGCATAGGATTTGGGTCTGGTGCAAAAAATGATTCATTGTGCATGATGATGGCATCCGCTAGTGGGAGATCTGGAGCAGTGAAAGGAACAGTAGGGAAAAAGGTGAAATAATTTCCTCCAAGTGTCAGCTCCAGCATCCTGGCTGCTAACTGTGACAGTGAGCAGTCTACGTCTAGGTTCGGTAGGCAATCTGAAGCTAATTCATAAACCCTAGAAATCATGATTTTTACAGTTTCACAAACACTTCTGGATAGTAGTTGTTCTGGCTCTGGCCAAAATGTGATAGGGGAAATTGTTGTCGTAATTTCTAGGATGCTAAAAAAAAAAAAAAAACTTCCACAGGTGCTCTGTAAAATACAACAATTCCCCCTCATCGTCGTAATCCATGCTGACATAGGTAAAAAAAAATTAAAAAATGGCAAAGCTGACAAGGCCTTATTTACTATGCCATTGTGAACAGGGGTTTCCAATCATCCCCCAAGGGATTTCCTATCTTCCAAAGTGCCGTAGAAAAAACCTGATGTTTAAGTCTTTGAGTTATTATCATAATGGTTTTATTTCTTAGAACATAAGCCTAAACCTATGTCTTAGTCCTAGCTACAATTATATGTTTAAACTTATGTTAATCCCACCCATCAGATGAGTTTCTTTGGAAAAGGTGGTTATATCAATGTTTATTTGCATGATGGTAGTTGTTAAATGATGTTGGAATATTTGTAACAACCATAATACTTATACTATGGTTTAAAGTCCTATCCCACGTACTTTACCAACCATGAGGGTGATAGCTTAATATAATATTTGATACATATTTATGTTGGAGGGGATACAAGTGGTTTCCAACAATTTTATGACGGTTTAAATGGCTTGTATTAAATTTAATTTCATATCCCTGGAGGTGAGTTTACAACGCAGCCAGGCACATTTAATGACATGGATATTCACATGTGTTGTAGGCAGATGTTTTATATTGACCCTCCAATTGTCATTGATATGGTTCAAGGGTTTTCATAGGGTTTTAATGTGGCATTAAGCTATCGTGGGGGTTTTTGATGCATTCCTTTGGCCTTATTTGGTTCTTATGTTAATGGAGGTTGATGCACAACTTATCCATGGCTGCATTGCACCAGTGTTTCCCTGCATGGTATGTAAAGGAATGTTTAGTTTCTAGTCTGTAATCTTGAGTTTGTTTGGATTTTTATCGGTGGATTAATGGAAAATGTGGTCATCATTGTAGCCTCGTCCATTCTTGGTTCATCATGTGGTTGAAAAGGAAACCCACTTGCCTTCCTTCAAGTTATGGAACAGGATTTGAATCCTGCAAGGTTTAAATAACAGGTAAGAAAGAAAAATACTTCCATCTTCTATGAAATTTCATTTTAAAAGGTTTTTTCTTAACTTGAGCAGAGTTGAAATATTTGTTTCTTATTGCATAGGTAGAGGAAGAAGTGAGAAAAACAGGTGGATCCCACCTTTGTCCCTCTATGCGTCTCAAGGTAAGCATCCTCTCTGGTTGGTAAATTTTAAGATTTACATTCATTAGTAGTTGGGGTTTGTTATAACTCTGTAAAACTGTTGACAGGTGAAGTCAAGGTACTTGCAAAATATTTGGATAAGCTTGCTTCACCCTTATGGCCCAAAATCAGGATACAAGTTAATGTTTACAATTTTATTTCTTTAAAAACATGTTTACATTTTGCAATGCACAATTAACAATTCTTAAATGTTTAATGCAGGTTGCCAAAGTATGGGCCAGATGAGAGCAATGACAAGGTCACCTCCTCTCGAGCTTCCTTCTTCTCTATCGAGAGATGGTAGATTTACCAGTACTCTGTTAATAGGAATAATATGAATAAATTTTGGTTATTATGGTCAGGATAACACCAGTATGTCCATGTGCATGTGAACATCAATGTGGCATGGATTATCGATTGTACACCTAGTTCAACAATCACTCACCAGGTATGACTCTATTTCGGTTCATGGTTAAACTAGTTTCCCAATTGCTTTGGTTCATGGTTCTATGGAATGATGTGGATTTACAGCCACTTACAAATTCTTAACATATTTTTTTGTTTTTAGGACATAACCCTTGTTGGTTCTGTACATATATGCATTGGCTACTTGGGAGGGCTTCACAACCTATAGCACTTGGGGTTTGACAAAACAAATGTTGTGGTGTGGTTTGATTGCGGAAAAATTTGTGATTTTAGTTTTAGTTTGTGGATTCAAAATATTTGCTTTACAGCCATGATATATTTATAGTTTCGAAATTTTGTTAAATGTTTAAGATATGATCTATAAAATCGGTTGGGGGAATCAAATTGGCCCTGCGGTTATGATTCCTGGATCTTATTTTTTATTTGATCCATTTTTTATTATGTTTATGAAGCTCGTATTTTACTTTTCTATTGCTTATACTTGGATATCGTGATTTTGTTGTTAATTTAATTATTTAACCAGATCGGTCTATTTTGGGTATGGAAGCTCGAAAATAGAGACTGTAATATTGTTTGATATTTTACAACAGAGTTTATATCTTTGTGTATGAATCCTTTGGCTCATGTGATTTGATTCTTTCCTTCTAGATCCATACTGTGATTTACTTAGAAATCCAACTATGTCTAATTTATTTTATTTAAGTGATTGTCTATACGAAAGATTTGTTTTCTTTGTATCTAGTTTATTCATATTATTCAGAAAAATGAAGACTTTCGGATCTACTTAGTGTAGTTGTGATTACTGTGTTTAATATGAATAATTCATATGTAATTACCCTTTGAATAATTAGTTGTAAGGTTATTGAAATTGTAAGTTAAAAATAGAGAAGTGATCTATGTGAAGATTCTCCCACTCTAGCTGTTAAATATGAGATTTATACATTATAAAATTTGATTAATAGTTGGAATAGCATAACATAGGAAACAATATAGAAAGAATTAATTCACCATTGTGATTTACGTATAAAAGAGATATGTGATTATACATTCTATACATAATTGATTTTAATAAGAACAATTTCATAACTAAGAACATATCATCAATAGAAGTAAAAGGGTACTAAAATGTACATGGCAAAAATTCTCTATAAATATCAAAACTAAGCAGTCAAGAACCTGTCACCAGTTTCTGGAAAACAGAATTGAATCTATCATTCCTCCCAACCAAATCTCAGAGTAGCCAAATATTACTTGCTCCATAATCCCCAAGCATGTCTGTTGAACCACAAGGATAAAGTCCAATCAATGTGCCATCTCTTTGCATCAACATATTATTTCCCCATCCATCGCCAACCTCCTTCTTATTCGATACACATACTATTTTATAGTATTTTGCCTAGGAATT
>LPNX010209725.1:288229-302668 GCA_001517045.1 Pseudotsuga menziesii | reverse complement strand
TAGATATAGATATATATATGTTAGATTTTTGTCATTCAATCTATCATTATGATCTTAGGATCTTTTAACTGAGAGAATAACATGCACACCAATAAAACACAAGAGACAAGAGACACAAAGAATTTTCCTTAGAGAAACCATAAAGGAGAAAACCCCGCAACTTCCTCAGATATAGAATCAGCGCCAAAAGTAAAACCTGAAAAATAGTAAGATGATCTCCTGACAGCAGTAGTCTCTCTCTTGTCCTAGCAACTTCTCCTCTCACTCATGCACCCCAATAAGTGAGTGTGTGTGTGATAAATAGAGAGACTCACTCTCTTTTTATATTCTTTCGTTCACTTGAAACCCACTCCAACATGTCGTACTCACTTAACAATTACTTACTAGAGCCTACATCTCTAGGAGTGTCTAATAACCCTAGTGTCCCACAACTTGTGGGGACTTTGACTCCTTCGACCAACAAGGAGGTTTATCCTTAACACAATGGTGGGGACTATTCCCCTAACTTACAATGACTCACCTAGGGTTGACAACTGTGGGGACTTTAACCCTTGACCAATAGGAGGGTTACCCACAATGACTTGACATGACTTGTTTATATTATGGAAACTTCCCACAATAAACATCAAGGTTTGACATGACTCAATTACATTACAGACACATCTCGGAATAAACATCGGGGTACAATAAATAAGATATACATATGAATACATTTCGAAGTTAGAAATACATCAACAATATATATATTCAATAATAATAATCAAATATATTCATTTTGACTTCATTGTCAAAATATTTTTTTTAAAAATATTCCAAATCATAATTAATTACAATTGTTTGGTGTACTAAACACAACTCCCCTTAACAGATAACAACGTCCCTAGTGTTATTATTTCTTTGTCTTTCATTCCTCCATTATTTCATCTTGAAATAAAACTGGATATGCCTCCCACATATTACTTCCCAATTTCCAAGTGGAATCATCTGGACTAAGGTGCTTCCATTGCACATTGACTTATCCAATGGTACGATTTGGGAGTAAAAGTTCTCTCATGTTGAGAATACGTTTTGGTTCCACTTGAAAGTCTCCTTCGGGATATGCCTGTATAGAATTCCATTCAATCACATGAATAGTATCATGAGTGTATTTCTTAAGAATTAAAACATGAAAAACATTATGTACTTTTATTGTAGTGGTTAATGCTAACTGATATGCCACCAGTCCAATCTTTGCCAAAATTTAAAATGGCCCACAATAGTTGGGCACAAATTTTGAGTTTTTCCCAATATTAGGGATATTTTCTTGGGTTTTACCTTTACATAAACCTATTCTCCTACCTGGAACTCTCATGGAGTTGCTTGTAAATCGGCATAACTCTTTTGCATATCTTGAGAAACCTTCAAATTATGTTGTACATGTTTCATTGTTATTTACATGCCTTTTAATAAATCAGGTCCTAACATTAATCTGTCGACGTGACTACTCCAAGAAATTGGAGTCTTACACTTTCAGCCATACAGAATCTCAAGTGGACTTAATCCATATGAAGTTTGGAAGTGATTATTATACAAAAATTCTACTAAATGTGAGTAATCTTCCCACTTACCGTATTTATCCATTACATACATTCTAAGCATGTCTTCTAAAATCTGATTTACTCTTTCAGTTTGTTCATCTGTCTACAGATGATATGTGGTGCTAAAATATAATTGCATGCCTAATCCTTTAAATAAAGCTTTCCAAAAATTTCTTGCAAATTTAGCATCTTTGTCTTAGATTACTACCTTAGGTACACTATGTAACCTAAAAATTTCTTTCATAGATATATCAGCAATGTTAATGGCCTTATAAGTAAACTTTACCAGAATAAAGTGAGTTTATCTACTTAGTTTATCCACTACAACCATGATTGAGTCATGTTGTTTAACATTCTTGGGTAAGCCAGTTATGAAATCCATGCTGATAATTTCCCATTACCATTTTGGAATTGGTAATGGCTGCAATAATCATGTTGGACGTTGGAGTTCAGAATTTACATGTTGGAATTCCATGCAGCGTGCTAGATATTATACTATTTCCTTTTTCATGTTAGGACAAAATAAATCCTTCCTTGTTATGGTAATCGTTTTCTAATATCCAGGATGTCCTTAATAAGGTGTTTTATGCAATTCATCCATGATAATTAATTTAATATACATTGGATTTGGTATATATAATCTACCTTTGTGTAGTAATAATCCTCTTCCATTTAGATGAAGATCTGTTTTTACTTTATTCATTTCATTTTTTGCAGTCTTTTCTTTTAGTTTTTATACTCTTTATCAATTTTTTTCTGCATTTAAAGTTTTATTTTCTAAATCTGTTTCATTGTTGTTGCTTCCATACAACAAGTTTGCATGACGACTTAAGGCATCTGAAACCTTTCATTGTTGTTGCTTCCATACAACAAGTTTGCATGACGACTTAAAGCATCTGAAACCTTATTCTCTTTTCCTTTTATATGTTTTATTTCAAAATCATATTCACTTAGAAATGATAACCACTTAGCTTGTCTAGCGTTAATATATGTTGATCAAACAAGTATTTTAGACATATATTATCAGGCATTAATAAGAATCTTCTTTCAATGAGATAGTGTCACCACATTTTTAGTTCATGTATGATAGTAGCTAATTCTAGGTCATGAGTAGCATAATTATTCTCATGTAGCATAGTTTTCTTCAATTAGTACTCCACCTAGACCGTCTTTACATGCATCTGTACATACAAAAAAATATTTTAAAGGATCGGCAATTTTTTAAATAGGGGTTGTGGTTAACAAGTGTTTTAATTTATTGAAACTCTCAGTACATTTTTCACTCCAATCAAATTTCTTACCTTTATTTTGTAATGAAATTATAGAGTATGTGTTATCATATAAAATGGCACTTCTACATCCAAGTCCTAACACCTAATGTCTCGGTACACAAAAGGACAAAATGGATTGAAGTATCCAAAACACTATAGATGGGAATGACCTTTTTTGCATCATTCCCTTACCAACTTAACCTATTTTTTGTATGGCTATTAAGGATAATACGCAACTATTATCATTGCGACCCGTGTATTATATGCGAGTATTTACATTACAACTCACGTATACATCATTAGGGATTGCACCCACGGGTTTCTCTTAAGCAATTCATGTATCATGTGCGACCTGCCAATATTAATAGTCATGTATGCCTTAATACAAAGTTAAAAAATATAAACACATTTAGTCGAGTACATTTAGGGCCTTAATCATAACTATCACAACTTCCCCAACCATCTCAACCTTCGTAACCCTTTTCTTTCCTCATGTATAAATAGAAGTTATGGGTTGAGGCTAAACAATCATGAATTATAGAGAAAAGTTATGTTGGTGGTTTGTCTTTAGATATCTTGGAGAAGCAGAACTCAGTGTCCTTGGTTAGAAAAGGATCAATTGTCTCAGATGTTGGGTTGTAATCTCACCTCACTTGTTTATCAATAAAGAGATTCCTTCTTCCAATATTGTGTCTTTGCACTCTTATATATTGTGATTTCTGAATTATCTTATTGTTTCATTATAAGCATGTTGTTTCATTGACCACTCATATAATATATAATATATTTTAGGAAATATCTTTCTCTTTGCAGGTGTTGGATATCCCCTGGAAGTTATGGAAGCAATTTGAAGAGAAGAAGAAAAGTTAGGATCGACCATCATAAATAAGGGATGCCTAATTTCTTCCTATTTATATTTCAAATTCTGAAATAGATGATTGTCAGTAAGTTAACTTAGTAAGTTGGTAAGCCCAGAGACCCTATTTTATAAGGGTGTGTTTTCCTGAACAACACTATGATATCTTAGAAAATCCTTCAATGAATCTTTGGTAGTATGTAGTAATCCCCGTGAACAATCTTACATCAGTTACATTCTGTGGAACTGGTCATTTAGTGATAGCTTTAATTTTATCGGGATCGACTGATATCCCGTCCTTAGACACCACGTGTCCTAAATACTGAATTTTGTCTTTAAAGAAGTCGCACTTTTTAAACTTAGCAAATAGTTGGTGTTCCCTTAACACTCTGTGTTGTTTATTTTTAGAATATATTAATATGTTGTCGATAAAGACGACTATAAATCATATCTAAGTATTTACTTAATATACTATTCATTAAACACATAAAATATATCAGGGTGTTTGTTAACCCAAAGGGAATTATGACAAAATCATAATGAATCTATATGGTTCTAAAAGAATTCTTAAATATGTCCTCGTCCTTGATCCATACTTGATGGCATCCAGCTCTTAAATCTATTTTTGAAAATATTGTTTCCCCTTGAAACTGATCGAATATATCGTTAATCTAAGGTAAAGGATGTTGATTTTTAATTTTCATTTTGTTTAATTGTCTATAATCTATACACAATATCAAAGTTCCAACCTTTTTCTTTGCTCCCCAAGGGGAACCACTAGGTCAAACGTATCTTTTATCGATTAGTTCTTGTATTTGTGATTTTAATTCATATGCTCTATTATATTCATTTGATAAGGATCCGTTGATAGTGGTGCCTCCCCTAGCACCAAATTGATCGTAAAATATATATCCCTTTTCGAAGGTAGTCCAGAAATTTATTCCAGAAATATATCTTTAAGCTCTTATAAAATTGGTATGTCTTCTATTTTAAGTCGATTATTTTTATCTCTATCATTTATTACGTAAACTAGAAAAAAAATTCATCCTTTACGAACTGATATTTTCATTTGTAAGGCTAATATTTCTCTTATGGTAACTTTCCTGAGAATCGCTTTTACGGCATTAATGGTAAATTTATCATCCAAGCATGAGAATTTGTTATAATAGCAGTTTAAAATGACTAATTTTTCTAACCAGACCATTCCTATCAGCAAGTCATAACAACTTAAAGGTAAAATATTTAAATCAGCATGTGTTTTTAAATCATTCATAGTAAATTCACGCTTTTTCACGAAACTAGCGACCTTTCTCTTTGTGCTTGTAACAAGTTGTACTAACCAATATTTTTCATACTTATCTTGTTGTAACTTGTATAGCTCTAAAATTCTAGGTGATACATAACTTAGATTTGCACCTATATCAATCAATATGGAAATGGGTTTGTCTTTTATCATACCTTCCATTTCGACCATAGACATTTGATTATCTGCTTCTTTGTTCTCTAATGTTGCACTAATTCTGGGCATGCTTCTTGTTATATCCCCCATTCTAGTAACTTCTTGATTTGAATGGAAATTATTAAAAAAAATCTTTCTTATGGGGAAATCAAGTAATGGGGTTCACCACATTCCCGAAATTTTAGTGGTTCCCTTTGTGCAGTATTTTTATTAAAGGAAGTGAGTGTTTACCTTTCTTTTGTTGTTGCGGGATTCTGTTGTTTAAAATTTTATTAATTATTCCCTTGGTATCCCCAATAATTATTCCCAGTGTTCTTATAAAACTTAGTTCCTTTATTTTTCGGTTCAAAGTTGTCACATATTTTATTTTTCCATTTGGGCATGTTCTCTCGTTTGTTTTTCTAGCAAAAGTTTTCTTTTCTCATTGCCTCATACATAGTTTTTGGATTATCGTATTCGATTCTCTCTTTGAAAATAAGAGGTAAAAAACTGAGGAAATTCTATATCTTTTGTTTTTCATCAATCATACAAGGCACAAAACATAATAAACTTAAGAATTTGTTGCAAAGTTCTTTCATGGTCAAGGCACCTAATCGTAATTCGTAGAATTATTTAACTTTTTCTTTGTAATATTGTTCTGATAAATATTTTCATTTGAAATAGTTATTAAAGGTTTTCCAGATTACATAACGTTCTTTAATTCATTTTACTTTCTTTATATCTTGCCACCAGATATCATATTTTCCCGTTAAGTTATAGATTCCCATTTTTGTTTCTAATTTGTCTGAATAGTTATAAATCTGGAAGTACTTTTTCATTCCAGATAGCCAAGCTTCTGCTTCTTATCCTTTTTCGATTTCTCTGTTAAACATAAGAACTTTGATCTTATTAAATTCACCAGAAATTTCCTCATACAGTTTGTATTTCTTTTTCTTTTGGTTACTATCACTACTTTCACTAGAATATTTATATTTTTTAGTATTATGTTTAGTTGATTCTTTGCTTGAAGATTCAATCTCATGTTTAGAAAATTCTAGGTTTCTTACCTTATGTTTATAATGTGTAGTTATTGCCATGTTAAACTTTGGTTCTTTATTTTTCCATTTTTCATTACTGTGTAGTTTAGTCGGCAGAACATTATTTAACTCTTCATGTGCTTTTAAAATACGTTTGTTATCTTCCTTAACTCATTTTAGTTATGCCCTTAAATGTTTTATGGTTTGTAGGAGTTCAAATGGGTTATCATCCCTACTTTCATTCAAATTTACCCATATTTCACCATCTCTAATGTTACCTTATTCATTATTTATTGGACCCTTAGGACGTGATTCTTCTTCAAGAGACATTCCCACATCTTCCATGATTCCTGCAAAACAAGGTTATTCTTATATTCACGTTTGTAAGAGGATCAAACCATAATGAATCAAATTAGTTTATGTTTCTATCAATTTGAGTGTTGGGATCGTTCAGGACAAGTGTTGAAACCATGCTCTCCGTACCATTCTGTCACAAACCCGTAAATTCTATAGTAAAAAGAAAAAATTATTATTTATTACTCAATCGTGTCACAACATGGATCTGTTGGTCATAGCACATTCAATTTGTCCTAGCATACGCTTTATTCCATTTCATGGATAAGTTTAAGTAGACATGTTTGTGTTTAATGACAAGGTGAGTCTTACATTTGGCGTTGTCTCCGCTTATAGTGACGACTTGGTCGTAGCCTCACCAAGGTGATGTTTAAGTCTTTGAGTTATTATCATAATGATTTGATTTCGTAGGACATAATCCTAAACCTTTGGCTTAGTCCTAGCTACAATTATCTGTTAAACATATGTTAAGACCAACGCTCAAATGATTTTCTTTGGAAAAGGTGGTTATATCAATGTTTATTTTCTTGATGGTAGTCGTTAAACAATGTTCAAAGCTTTGTAACAACCATAAGACTTATACTATGGTTTAAACTCCTATCCCGTGGGCTTTACCAACCATGAGGGTGATAGCTTAATACAAGATTTGATACATATGTATGTTGGAGTGGATACAAGTGGTTGCTTACAATTTTATGAGGGTTTAAATGGTTTGTATTAAAGTCAAATTCATAGCACTGGCTGCGAGTTAACAGTGCAGCAGGAACATTTATTGACATGGTTATTCCCATGTATTGTGGGAAGATGTTTGATCTTGACCCTCCAATTGTCATTGGTTTGGTTCAATGGTTTTCGTATGGTTTTAATATTCCCTTAAGCTATCGTGAGTTTTTCGATGCATTCATTTGGTCTTGTCTAGTTTTTATGTTAATGGTGGCTGATGCACAGTCACTCCATGGCTATGATGCACCAGTCTTTCTCTGCACACATTGTTAAGGAATGTTTAGTTTATGGTTTGTAATCTTGATTTTGTTTGGAGGTTTATCACTAGATTAATGGAAAATGTGGTCACCATTACAACCTCAGCCATTCTTTGTTTAGCGCGTGGTTAAAAAGGAAACCCAGTGGCCTTCCTTCGAGTTTTGGTAGAGGCTTTGCATACTGCAATGATTGAATAACAGTTAAGGAAGAAAAATACTTCCATCTTCTCTAAAATTTCATTTTAAAATGTTTTTTCTTAACTTGAACAAAGTTAACATATTAATTTCTTGTTCTGCGGGTAGAGGAAGAAGAGAGAGAACTAGGAGGAGTCAACCCTTGTCCCTCTACACATCTTATCAAGGTAAGCTTCCTCTCTAGTTTATAAATTTTAATATTTGCATTCATTATTAGTTGGAGTTTGTTATAACTCTATAAAATTGTTGACGGGTGAATTTAGGGTACCCGTGAAAGCTTTGGATAAGTTTGCTTCACCCGTATGCCCCAAAATCGGGCCATAAGGTAATGTTTACGATTGTGTTTATTTAAAAACATGTTTACATATTGCAATGCACAACTAACAATTCTTAAATGTTTAATGGAGGTTTCCAAAGTATGGGCCAAATGAGAGTGACGACAAGGTCACCTCCTCTCGAGCTTCCTTCTTCTGTGTCGATAAGTGAGGGATTTTCTCGTACTCTGTTAATAGGAAGAATATGAATAAATTTTGGTTATTATGGTTATACTAATTCCAGTAGGTCCATGTACATATGAACATTGGTGCGATGTGGCTTATGGACTGTACACCTAGTTCAATAATCAGTCACCAGGTATGACTTTATTTAGGTTTGTGTTTAAATTGGTTTCACGGTTTCTTTGGTTTGTGGTTCTATGAAATGGTATGGATTTAAAGCCACTTACAAAATTCTTAAGATAAAGTTTTTTTTTAAGATATAACCCTTGTTGGTTCTGTACTTAGATGCATTGGTTACTTGGGAGGGCTTCGCAACCTATGACACTTGGGGTTTGACAAAACAATAGTTTTCCTATGGTTTGATTGGGGGGGAATTTTCAATTTTAGTTTTATCCGGTGGATTCAAAAGATTGGATTTATGACCATGATATATTTTAGAGCTTGGAAAATTTGTTAAATGTTTAAGATCCAATCTATAAAACCGGTTGGGGGAATAAGCTTGACCCTATGGTCATGATTCCTAGATCTTATTTTTTATTTGATCTGATTGTTATTATTTTTATGAATCTTGTATTGTAGTTGTTTGTTGCTTATACTTGTATATCGTGATTCTATTGTTAGTTTAATTCTTTAACCATATCGATCTATTCTAGGTATAGAATCCCAAAAATATAGACTGTAATATTGTTTGATATTTTACAACACAGTTTAGATCTTTGTGTAGGAAGCCTTCAGCTCATGTGATTTGTTTACTTTGCTTGTATCCATACTATGATTTACTTATAAATCCAGCTAAGTCTTATTTAATTTCTTTAAGTGATTGTCTATATAAAGGATTTGTTTTCGTTGTATCTAGTTTATTCATATTATTCAGAAAATGAAGCCTTTCGGATCTAATCGACGTATCTATGATTATTGTGTGTAATATGAATAATTCTTGTGTAAGTACTCTTTGAACAATTAGTTGTAAGGCTATCTAAATTGTAAATTAAAAATAGAGAAGAGATCTATGTGAAGAGTCTCTCACTCTGGCCATTAAATATGAGATTTATATATTATAAAATTTGATTAGTAGTTGGGATAGCTTAACATAGGAAACACTATAGAAAAGAATAATTTACCATTATGATTTCTACTTGTAAAGATATTTGTGATTCTACATTCTATACATAATTGATTTTAATAATAACAGTTTAATAACTAAGAACGTATCATCAATAGAATTAAAATTATATTAAAAGGTACATGGTAAAAATTCTCTATAGATATCAAAACTAAACTATCAATAAATTTAGTAAATAACATGTCACCATTGTCGGGCAAACATAACTCAAGATGTCGTTCCTCCCAACCAAATCCTAGAGGATCCAAATCTTACTTTCTCCAAAACCATCAAGCATGTTTGTTGAACCATAAGGACAAAATCCAATCAATGCACCATCTCTTTTCATCAACAGATATTTTCCCCATCCATCGCCAACCTCTAGCTTATTTGATGGACATACTATTTTATAGTATTTTTCCTATGAATTTGTCATTTATGAGCCTCCTTCTCCTTAGAAATCCACAAGGATTCTTGACCTGATTTTGGAGAAGATGCCTCTTACATCACTTGAGTTCTCACTCAGCATCTTTCACCATTTTTCATTTCCCCTTGTAGGTTAGGAAACACCGATGCCAAACCTTTCTACTCTTGGCATGATTTTTCCAATTCTGAGATCAAACACATGAACTTCATAAATGGAGGAACTTTAAACCCTTCCAGAAAATGAAATAGTTGTTTTTAAATATTCTTCTTCCCTTTGGTTTTTGCACATTTCTTTCCTCTTTTTCCCCTATGCTTCCACACTTTCGCCTCTGCATTTTGGAATGTGGAACTCAGAATATCACTTCTTAAGTTTTTGGGGTTTGGAAATTCCACACTTCCAAACCCACACTTCTGCACCCACACTTCTGAATGCAGAACTCGGAACTCGGCTTGTCAACTTTTATAATTTTTCTTTCTGCACTTCCGCCTCCACTCTTCTCCTTCCGCCTACACCTTTCTAGTTCCAAAATTGAAACTCGAAAAGTCGACTTCTAGCCTTAGTCCCTTCTTTTCCTTCCGCTTTCCACTTTCCAACTTCAAAAATATGAAGTTGGACATCGTATTTTTCTTATATGAGAACTCTTTGGACTTCTGCATTTCTACTCCCGCAAGCCTCTTCTCAACCATCGATCTACTACGGGGTTGATCATGACCTTTGATCTATATTTTAATGCGTATCTTGTCCTCAACCATTGATCTCTTTTGCAGAACATTTTCTGGTTGTTGATCTCTGATCAAATGCAGAACTTCATTTAACTTTGCGCATCTAATTTCTTTTGTTGTGGAACTTGACTGCAACCATTGATCTTCTATCAACCTTCAACCCCCACCGTACGATCTAGTGATTTGTTTTAACTCGACACATCTTCTATTTGTATAATTCATTCTCAGTCATAGATTTGGTTCGGCTATGATCTTCGATCGTTCAATCTGCACAGACTTTAAACCTCAGTCTTCATCGATCCTTGCATTAATCGATCCCGCTCCGTAACCTGCAATAATATTAACTATGCATACATTTTGTTCATGAAATCATCAATGGATAATTCACCTAATAACCCTTCGATTGATTTGAGAATCAATCAATCGATCTCTATTTCATTCCCTCTCAGAAGCCCTAAACTCACACACGTGATTATCATTCATTAACAGAGATTTAAACAAACATTCAATTCATGAAATCACAACTCAAATAGAATTGAATTTGCATACATAGATATTATGCCGAAATGGTACTTTTCATTTACACATTGAATCTATACATACAAACTTCTTCAGAACCTGTGTTCTGATTTCCTTAGGCCTGATATATCTTTGATTGGCCTTTCTTGACTCCTACAAGCCCTATTAACCTCTACCTATATCTTTCTATCATCTATATCTCTACCTTCTATCTATGTATCTTGTCCAATTCTATCTATGCCTCACATGCTTACATATATACATAATTGGATTCATGAACCATTCTGGTTCAGATCCTCACAATCAACTAACAATCTAAATCTTATCCTATGACTCGGTGCCCTTAATCGATGGATTTGTTCATGACTCATTACTTAATACAATGACTCAATCAATTGAATCATCATCCTCTAGAATTAAATAAAAGATAGGTTTAATTACAATGTGATGGTTCGAATACCATCAATTCAAAACTTAAGACCCCTTATAGGCCTTATCAAGCATTTAGTTTGGATTTTGAATGGAGAGTAGGATGCTCCTACATCAGACTCCCCGGGAAGAAATAAATTGGACCTTCTGGTCGTAACATCCCATATTCAATATTCCTGGATACCAAACTTTGTGTGATGGATGATCATCCATCTTATCGTGTAGGTTTGTCTTTGTCATCTTCAATTCTCCTGGTTTCCAAATTTTATGTTATAATGCTCCACTAGCCTTTCTTCTGCAACCATTTCTGACATCTGCCTTCTGTCATTGTTTTATCTATTTTCTCAATTGATGTAAATCTTCATTATTTCCTCATGCCTTCTCTGAGACATCTTCACCATCAGCAACCTCAATTCTCCAATCTCCATGTCCAGTCTATCCTTTGGCTGGTACACCTACATCTTCTTCTCCTAAAATTGTTGTTGTCCTCTTGACTCTTTTTTGTTGTCCACTAAATTATAAAATAATTTAGTGCTTTTACCTTCTATCTTCTCTTTTTCAATGTTGTCATCAAACATTAAATATTCATTTTTACCAATCCTTGGATAGAAATAACAATCTTCTAACATTTATAACTCTTCACCATACTTTATGAGGTTAAGAAATATTCCTTGGTCTTCATTAGCCAACTTTGTAACAATAATATCTTTCATAGGTTGATCACCTTCTTGATACAATATAGCTCCTTCATGTGTCATGATATATTTCTTCCCATGTCAGTCAACAGCACTACTGTCCAAATATGCAAGTGTCTTCTTTTGTTTATCTCCATGAGACCATGATATCTTGTCCTTCAATTCCATAATAAACTTCTGGTTTTGTTCCATGTCAAGAGTAAATGGATACTCCTTTGCTTCTTCATTTACCTCTGGGGTAGCCTTACAAGGATTGGCACATGTGTTAGGATTATTAATCCTCCCTTGTCCAAATTTGGTCATATGTCTAAATCGGGAGTCATGTCTAAATTGGGAGTCCATCCAGTCTATTTATAGTCATTAGCACCATTGGGTAAACTTGACCTAATTGGGGCACATATTTCAGTTACCAAAGTGTGGGGAACACTAATTGAGGCTCACTGCCACTTATTGCACTTGATTGCATAAGTTTAGGAGTCTCCTAGATCAATCCCTACAATTTAGGAAGCAATTGGGAGTGTCGAAACCAACCAAGGCCAGTTCACTTCAGTTAATGACTAGTCAAGCCAAGTTAGGAGTCAGTTACATTCAGTTCTATCCCTCTACATTTAGTTAGCGCTAGGTTTAATTCATTGCACACATGTGGGGTGCTTTTCTCACCTACCACAGTCAGTTAACCATTATTCAACACTAAATGTAACACTTGGTTTTGTTTTAAAGCTCCAATGAACCTCCGGTTATGATTTAGACAAGGACAGTTAACTACTGGGTCCTCCGATTGTGATTTAGAAAAGTCTTGGTTACCTACAGTCAAGTAGAGTCTAATCAATTCGAACTTCCTCATGTGGATTCGAATTGCTTGTGGCTATTAAATCCATTTTACATTATTGTAATTATCATCTGAATTACTTTTTTGATTAATGAAAGCATTCACAACTACAATCCTTTTGCACTGTTTCATTCTTCAATTGCTGAGTAAATTGTGAGATATTCTTTGTGAGTTGTGTATTTTTCTGCATATCTATATGCTCAAATTTACATGGTATCATAGCCTTGGTGGACAAGACTCCTCTCCTCCTCAAATCTCCAACCGGATCATTTTGTTTGTTTGATTGTGTGACAGGTTATCAGCTTTTCTTACAGCATTCGCTACAAGCAGCCTCTACCTCTCACTGCATTCGCTACAGCAGCTCAGTCCTTCTTATTAAATTCAAAATGGCTCATCCAATGGAGCTTCTCACTCCCTTCAACCATCACCAGTGGAAGGATGACATGAAAATATTGCTCCGCACCAAGCATCTCTTCAGACTCATAGAAGAAACAAAGGAAGAGCCAGAATCAGAGAAAGACAAAGTTAAATACATGAACAGGCTTGATGAAGCTATTCGACTCATGCAATCCTCAGTCTCTAGGGATCTTCTATTTCACATTCAAGACTTGGACACTCCCAAGGAGGTTTGGGACAAGCTTGCTTCCTTGTTTGATAAGCATGATGAGATGAGGATCCATCAGCTAGAAAATGATCTGATTACTCTCAATCCATCAAATTTCGAAACTCTAAATGAATTCTTCTCAAAGTTCAAGAACCCGATATATCAGTTGAAGCAATGAAAAGTAAAGAAGGATGAAGATCAGCTCATGCTTTCTATTCTCACCAAGCTCAATTCAGACTACTCAATCTTTGTATCCACCTTCCAAATAGTAAGGCTCACTACTCCAAATTGGAAGATGCCCACTCTTAATGCTTTCATCCAATCTCTTATTTCTGAAAATGATAAATTGATCCAAATGGGGATCATTCGATCTCCCAAAGATCTAGCTCTTGTTGCAAGAGGAGATAAGGTAGCGAATGATAGAGGGAAGCAAAGAGATGAATCTGAACAGTCAAAAGAACCTTCAAGTTTGAAGAGAAGCAAGAAGAATAGCAAAGGAAAGATCCTCTGCCCTTACTGTGGAAGGGGCTTCCATTCAGAAAGCTCCTGTATGAGAAGACAACTTGATGAAATGGATCTTCTTTTGAAAAGGCACAACATTTTTGTACCTGTTAGCGCAAGGAAGGAAGACTCTGAAGAAGAAGAAGAAGAATACCAAAGGAAAGGATATGCACTGAAAGCTTGCTGCACATCAACACCTTCCTTCCTCATTGATTCTAGAGCTTCCAACCATATGGCTACATCCATAGAATCATTCTCTTCTTTTCAGTCCTTTGATGGTCCTAGTATTCAGATGGTAAATAACAGTAAAATATAAACCAAAGGGAAGGGCTCCATTCAACTTGAACATGGAAGGTTCAAAGATGTGTTGTTTGTTCCCTCCCTGGCTTCAAACTTGTTATCTGTC
>LPNX010209725.1:219434-288101 GCA_001517045.1 Pseudotsuga menziesii | reverse complement strand
AATGGATATGATCATACACCTCTTCATTCAGCAAGAGACAAAATTTACATTCCTCCTTCCTTCCATCATCAGTTTTGGAGAAAAAGGAGAAGTCTACATGCCAAGCCCCATAATACCTGTGCACAGCACACCATGCATGCTGCTTCACTACCTCACAGAGATGAAGATTGCAGCAACATATTTTCAAGTTTTTCAAACTTGAGACCTGATTCTACCTGCTTAGATAGAAGGAGGGATTTTTTCCCATGTGGTTTTTGCCCTAGCTTCTTGTATTGAGCAGTTACTTTATTTTACTTGATATAATGGGTGACCTATGGTATTAGTTACCAGGGCCCACAGTTTGTCCAAGTTAGCATTCATGGGGGTTGTTAGGATTATTAATCCTCCCTTGTCCAAATTTGGTCATATGTCTAAATTGGGAGTCATGTCTAAATTGGGAGTCCATCTAGTCTATTTATAGTCATTAGCACCATTGGGTAAACTTGACCTAATTGGGGCACATGTTTCAGTTACCAAAGTGTGGGGAACACTAATTGAGGCTCACTGCCACTTATTACACTTGATTGCATAAGTTTAGGAGTCTCCTAGATCAATCCCTACAATTTAGGAAGCAACTGGGAGTGTCGAAACCAACCAAGGTCAGTTCACTTCAGTTAATGACTAGTCAAGCCAAGTTAGGAGTCAGTTACATTCAGTTCTATCCCTCTACATTCAGTTAGCACTAGGTTTAATTGATTGCACACATGTGGGGCACTTTTCTCACCTACCACAGTCAGTTAACCATTAGTCAACACTAAATGTAACACTTCGTTGTGTTTTAAAGCTCCGATGAACCTCCGATTATGATTTAGACAAGGACAGTTAACTACCGGGTCCTCCGATTGTGATTTAGACAAGTCTTGGTTACCTACAGTCAAGTAGAGTCTAATCAATTCAAACTTCCTCATGTGGATTCGAATTGCTTGTGGTTATTAAAGCCATTTTACATTATTGTAATTATCATCTGAATTAATTTTTTGATTAATGAAAGCATTCACAGCTGCAAGCCTTTTGCACTGTTTCATTCTTCAATTGCTGAGTAAATTGTGAGATCTTCTTTGTGAGTTGTGTATTTGTCTGCAGATCTATATGCTCAAATTTACAACATGTTACATTAGAGGAAATTTCAATTTAAAATGGGCCTTTCAAAAATAATATAAATTCCATGTCATCATGTATTAGCCAATCAAAATGATTTAAAATTCAAAAATGGAGCACCTCTAAAACAATTTTTTAATATAAATTTACGGATAGGTATCATAAAAAAAACTACTTTTTGTGTTCGTAATTTTGAAATCTCTCCCTGTTCTTTTACTCAAATTTTGATCGAGAGAGCTCGTTGGATGTGGAATTTTCGTTGGATGTGGAATTAAATTCCACATCTAACGAGTACCCACCCGACATACTTTTGACTGGCCCCGCTACCCCAAAAACAAGAAATACCTGAAAAAACGTGATAATGACATCATCATCACATTTTTTTTAGGTATTTCTTATTTTTGGGGTAGCGCAGCCCGTCAAAAGTATGTCGGGTGGGTACTTGTTGGATGCGTAATTAAATTCCACATCCAACGAGCTCTCCCGATCAAAATTTGAGTAAAAAGATAGGGAGATATGTCGAAAAAACGAACAAAAATGTAGTTTTTTCTTTTCTTCCTCCAAAATTAATAAATATTATTTTATTATTTTAACTATTGCTTTATTAATTTTCCTTAGGAGCCACATTTTGAGTTGAAATTTCCTCTAATGTTCCTATAGATATACACAATTCATTAATGTCAAAAAAATTGGGTTCTTTATTTTTCTATTTTTCATTACTGTGTAGTTTAGTCAGCAGAACATTATTTAACTCTTCATGTGATTTTAAAATATGTTTGTTATCTTCCTTAACTCATTTTAGTTATTCTCTTAAATCTTTTACGGTTTGTAGGAGTTCAAATGGATTATCATTCCTACTTTCATTCAAATTTACCCATATTTCACCATCTCTAATGTTACCTTATTCATTGTTTACTGGACCCTTAGGACGTGATTCTTCTTCAAGAGACATTCCCACATCTTCCATGATTCCTACAAAACAAGGTTATTCTTATCTTCATGTTTGTAAGAGAATCAAACCATAATGAATCAAATTAGTTTATGTTTATATCAATTTGAGTGTTGGGATCGTTCAGGACAAGTGTTGAAACCATGCTCTCACACCATTCTGTCACAAACCCATAAATTCTATAGTAAAAAAAATGTTTTACTATTTATTACTCAATTATGTCACAACATGAATCTGTTGGTAGTAGCACGTTCTATTTTTCCTAACATACTCTTTATTCCATTTCAGGGATAAGTTTAACTAAACATGTTTATATTTAATGACAAGGTGAGTCTTACATTAGGCGTTGTCTCTGCTTATAGCGACGACTTGGTCGTAGCCTCACAAAGGTGATGTTTAAGTCTTTGAGTTATTATCATAATGATTTGATTTCTTAGGACATAATCCTAAACCTTTGGCTTAGTCCTAGTTACAGTTGTCTGTTTAAATATATGTTAAGAACAACCCTCAAATGAGTTTCTTTGGAAAACGTGGTTATATCATTGTTTATTTTCTTGATGGTAGTCGTTAAACAATGTTTGAAGCTTTGTAACAACCATAATAATTATACTATGGTTTAAACTCCTATCCCGCAAGATTTACCAACCATGAGGGTGATAGCTTAATACAAGATTTGATACATATGTATGTTGGAGTGGATACAAGTGGTTGCCTACAATTTTATGAGGGTTTAAATGGTTTGTATTAAAGTCAAATTCATAGCACTGGATGCGAGTTGACAGTGCAGCCAGGAACATTTAATGACATGGTTATTCCCATGCATTATGGGAAGATGTTTGATCTTGACCCTCCAATTGTCAATGGTTTGGTTCAAAGGTTTTCGTATGGTTTTAATATGTCCTTAAGCTATCGTGAGTTTTTTTATGCATTCATTTGGTCTTGTCTAGTTTTTATGTTAATGTTGTTTGATGCACAGTCACTCCATGGCTACGATGCACCAATATTTCCCTGCACACACTATTAAGGAATGTTTAGTTTATGGTTTGTAATCTTGATTTTTTTTGGATTTTTATCAGTATATTAATGGAAATGTGGTCGTCATTATAGCCTCAGCCATTCTTGGTTCGTCACATGGTTAAAAAGGAAACCCAGTGGCCTTCCTTCGAGTTCTGCCAGAGACTTTGTAACCTGCAACAATTGAATAACAGTGTGGTGGCTAATCATCCATCTTATCATGTAGGTTTGTCTTTTTCATTTTCAGTTCTCCTGGTTTCCAAATTTTAGGTTGCAATGCTCCACTATCCTTGCTTCTGAAACCTTTTTCTGTCATCTACCTTCTGTCATTGTTTTTTATATTTGCTCTGCTGATGTAAATCTTCATTATTTCCTCATGCCTTCTCTGAGACATATTCACCATCAGCAACCTTAATTCTCCAATCTCCATGTCCAGTCTATCCCTTGGATAGTACACCTACATCTTCTTCTCCTGAAATTGTTGTTGTCCTCTTGACTCTCTGTTGTTGTCTACTAAATTATAAAATAATTCAGTGCTTTTACCTTCTATCTTCTCTTTTTCAATGTTGTCATCAAACATTAAACAGTCATTTTTACCATTCCTTGGATTGAAAAACCAATATTCTAACATTTATAACTCTTCACCATGCTTTATGAGGTTAAGAAATATTCCCTTGTCTTCATTAGCCAACTTTGTAACAGCAATCTCTTTCATAGGTTGATCACCTTCTTGAGACAATATAGGCCCTTCCTATGTCATGACAAATTTCTTCCCCTGTCTGTCAAAAGCACTACTGTCCAAATATGCAAGTGTCTTCTTTTGTTTATCTCCACGAGACCATGCTATCTTGTCCTTCAATTCCATAATAAACTTCCGTTTTTGGTCCATGTCAAGAGTAAATGGATAATCCTTTGCTTCTTCATTTACCTCTATTGTAACCTTACAAGGTTCAGCACATGTTATTCCTGTAGATATACACAATTCATTAATGTCAAAAAAATTGAAATTATTATCTCACATTGACTTTCTTAACAACACACTCTTCTGTTGATCTAAACTTGCCCAAAATTTCACGAGACTTTCATCTAGTCCTTATTATGTACCATCTTTTTCTAAGATGATGCTATGTTCTACTTCACAACAATGAACATATTCTCTTGTTAATGGTCCAATTTTGTCTCTGCTCAAAGCATCCATCCTATTCTTTGCAACCTACATAGATACACCATCTAAATGTGCTTCAATACCTACAAACATACACCAATAATCAATTTCAAAAACATGAGACTCTGAAGTCCCTGTTGATATTTCATTTGGCATATCCTTGTTGTATTGTTTTGAACACAACATTAGTTTGTCACCATCACCTATTTTTTTAATAGTCTGAGCTACCGATTTCATACCATCTTCGCATGGTGTCCCTTCATCTATAACATAATGATGTTTTTCTTTCATATTTTCTCTTTTACCTTCAGACTTCATAACAGTCCAAGGTGACTCCCACTCCATCAAAATACAATCTTGATTCTACCTTGTATAAATGTCCATGTACATTTGTTTTCTCCCTTGATCTTCTTATCATCTACAACTGACTGTGTTCCTTCATCAAGTAACTCATCAATGAGTTCTTTATGTTGGAATACTTCAGACCTTTATTCACTTGAGATTTTTTCTTCTTCATAATTGACTTCATCAACTTTTTAAACAATTTCAACAGACTGCCCACTATCTGCAGTAAAACCTGTACTCACAAACAAATAATCAGTCCCAAAAACATAAGACCTTTTGGTCTCATTTAGTCTCACAGTTATCTCCTCCATAAGTAGATTTGTACCCCCTACAAAATTCATAAGACTCTCAATTGGTCTCTCTTTTTCTACTTCATCATCCTCTCCAAGAAAAGGACCATGTTTGGGTTCACAATAGGAAACCACCATCTCAAATTCAACTTTCGAGTTCTTTCTTCAATCCAACAAACTTCTTTTGTTGTAGCTTCACCTATAGTGAATACCATCTTACCTCCCTTTTGATGATCCAACCATACCTATGTTCCTCTTCTTCAGCAGTTTGTATATGCTTCTCAAAGCTCAAAATGTCTCTTGCTAACTCTATCAATTCTTTGTTACATTCTTCTCAAATCTCTTTCTTATTTCTTCTATTGTGGATTTTCTATGAACCTCTGCAATGGCTTTCAGTAGTCATTATCCCTGTCTCCTTCTCCTCTTTTGTGAACTTCATCATGTTCACTTCTAGACTGTAGCAAAGCCTTCCTCAACAAGTCTCCATAATTGTTTGCTATACCTCAACAAGATATCCCTCCTTGAACTTGTCTTGTTGGTATCTTTGGTCCTCTCACTAGGACTTTTTGAGCATATCCTTTCCTCTTCTTGGCTTCCGCAGTTCCACTCCTCTTTTGAGAACATGCACTAGTCTTCTCTTGTCCAACCTTGTTTGATTTCTTAGGTTTTGCCACTACTTCCTCTTTCCTCTTCTTAAGAACTTATCTATTCTTTGTTGCTAATAAATTCACATAGCCAGATTCAAAATCTAAATATCAATCAGTCCATACCTTCACTTATACAGTTGGCTGAAATCTCCAATGCTATCTTCAAAAGATCTTCTTCTCCATCAAGAACAGAATTTTTATTGAGCACAACTCTCTCGGTTGTTCTATTGTAACCTCTAATCTATAATTAATCATAAAAACCATAATTATCATAAAATGATACCTTCAAATATACCCTTCCTGATCTTATCTTCCTTCTAATGGACAAATTTTCTCACTGTGTCCATTAGCTGTTCATCTGCATTCCCATGTGGCTAACATCAATTTAAACCACACATATTCTATCTACAATCAATTCTAAATACCCTCACCTGACTAACTCTCTTACCGCAATTGTTATTCTTGAATAAATTAGAAATTGATTTACCTCTTACGCAAACTGCTTGTTCTTCCACTCTGATACCAAAATTGATGCCAATCCTTTCTACTATTGGCATGCTTTTTCCAATTCTGAGATCAAAATCATGAACTTCAAAAATGGAGGGGACTTTAAACCCTTGTAGACAGCGAAATAGATCTTTTAAACCTTCTTCCACCCTTTGGTTTCCACACATTTCTTTACTTTTTTCCCCTCTGCTTCATCACTTGTGCCTCCGCATTTCAGAATGCGGAACTCGAAAGATCACTTCTTAATTTTTTGGGTTTTGGCAATCCCGCACTTCTGAACCCGTACTTTTGCACCTGCAGTTCTGAATGCAGAACTTGAAACTCAGCTTGTCAACTTTCATAATTTTTCTTTCTACACTTCCACCTCCACTCTTCTCTTTCCACCTACGCCTTTCCGGTTCGAAAATCGGAACTCAAAAATTCAACTTAGTCCATTCATGTCCTTCCGCTTTCCACTTTCTGAAACTAGAAATCAGAAGTCATAAATCCTAATTTTCTTATAATTGAATTCTTTTGACTTCCTCCTTTCCACTCTCGCAATCCTCTTCTCAACCATCGATATACTGTGGGGTTGACCGTGATCATCGATTGGCATTTTAATGTGGATCTTGTCCTCAACCGTTGATCTCTTTTGCAGAACATTTTCTGGCCCTTGATCTCTGATAAAATGCAGAACTTCATTTAACTTTGCGGATCTAATTTATTTTGCTATGGAACTTGACTACAACCGTTGATCTTTTGTCAACCTTCAATCCCCACCATATGATCTGGTGATTTGTTTTAACTTGATGCATCTTCTATTTGCTCAGTCATAGATCTAGTTTGGCTATGATCTTTGACCGTTCAATATGCATAGCCTTTAAACCTCAGTCTTCATTGATCCTTGCATTGATTGATCCCACTCCGTAACCTGCAATAAGGTTAACTCTACATACATTTTGTTCACAAAATCATCAAGGGATAATTCAGCTAATAACCCTTCGATTGATCAGATAATCAATCGATCGATCTATGTTTCATTCCCTCTCAGAAGCCCTAAACTCACATGAAGGATTATCATTCATTAACAGAGATTTAAACAAACATTCAATTCATGAAATCGCACACTTAAATAGAATTTAATTTACACACATAGGGATTATGTTGAAATATTCTTTTCATTTACACATTGAATCTATACACACAAACTACTTTAGAACCTGCGTTCTAATTTCCTTAGGCATGATATGTCTTTGATTGGCCTTTCTTGACTCCTAGAGGCCCTATTGACCTCTATTTATCTCTTTCTATCCTTTGTATCTCTACCTTCTATCTTTGTATCCTACCCACTTCTATCTATGCCTCACGGGCTTACATATATACATAATTGGATTCATGAACCATTCTTGTTCAGATCCTCACAAGCATCTAACAATATAAATCTTATCCTATGACTCACTGCCCTTAATTCAGGGATTTGTTCGTGACTCATTATTTAATCCAATGACTCACTCAACTAACTCATCATCCTCTAGAATCAAATAAAACATAGGTTTAATTACAATGTGATGGTTCAAATACCATCAATTCAGAACTTAAGACCCCTTCTAGGCCTGATCAAACATTTAGTTTGGAATTTGAATGAAGAGCAAGATGTTCCTGCATAAGAATCCCCATGAAGAAATAAATATGACCTCTCGATCATAACCTTCCATATTCAATATGCCTAGATCCAAAACTTTGTGTGTTAGCCTATCTATAATCCATCTTATCATGTATGTTTTTCTTTGTCCTCTTCAGTTCTCCTAGTTTCCAAATTTTATGTTGCAATGCTCCACTAGCTTTGCTTCTACAATATTTTTCTGGCATCTGCCTTTTGTCACTGTTTTGTCTATTTTCTATGCTGATGTAAATCTTCATTATTTCCTCATGCCTTCTTTGAGACATCTTCACCATAAACAACCTTAATTCTTCAATCTCCATGTCTAGTCTATCCTTTGGCTGGTACACCTGCATCTTCTTCTCCTGAAACTGTTGTTGCCCTCTTGACTCTTTGTTGTTGTCCACTTAATTATAAAATAATTCAGTGCTTTTACCTTCTATCTTCTCTTTTTCAATGCTTTCATCAAACATTAAACAGTCATTTTTAGCAATCTTTGGATTGAAAAACCAATCTTCTAACATTTCTAACTCTTCATCATACTTTCTGAGGTTAGGAAATATTCCTTTGTCTTCATTATCCAACTTTGTAAAATCAATCTCTCGCATGGGATGATCACCTTCTTAAGACAATATAGCCCCTTATTGTTTCATGACATATTTCTTCCCCTGTCTGTTAGCAGAACTACTATCCAAATATGCAAGTGTCTTCTTTTGTTTTTTCTCCATGAGACCATGTTATCTCATCCTTCAATTCCAGAATAAACTTGTGCTTTTCGTCCATGTCAAGAGTACATGCATACTCCTCATCTTCTTCATTTACCTATGGGGTAACCTTAGAAGGTTCAGCACATGTTAGTTTTGTAGATATACACAATTCATTAAGGTCAAAAACATTGAAATTCTTATCTCCCATTAACTTTCTTTACAACAAACTCTTCTGCTGGTCTAAACTCTCCCAAGATTTCACTAGACTTTCATCTATTCCTTCTTCTGTACCATCTTTTTCTAAGATGATGATATGTTCTGCTTCACAACAGTGAACATATTCTCTTGTCAATGGTCTAGTTCTGTCTTTGCTACAAGAATGCATCCTATGCTTCACAACCTGCATAGATACACCATCTAAATGTGCTTCAATACCTGCAAACATACACCAATAATCAGTTTCAAAAACATGAGACTCTGAAGTCCCTGTTGATATTTCCTTTGGCATCCCCCTGTTGTATTGATCTGAACACAACATTAGTCTGTCACCATCACCTATTTTTTTAACAGACTGAGCTACATGATGCATACCATCTTCGTATATTATCCCTTCATCTATAACATAATGATGTTTTTCTTTCACATTTTCTCATTTTTCTTCATACTTCATAACATTCCAAGGTGACTCACACTCCATCATAATATAATCTTGATTCTGCCTTGTAGAAATGTCCCTTTACATTTATTTTTCTCCCTTTATCTTCTTATCATCTACAACTGATTGTGTTCCTTCATCAAGTAACTCATTAATGAGTTCTTTCTATTGCAATACGTCAGACCTTTATTCACTTGAGAAAATTCTTCATCATAATTGACTTCATCAAGTTTTAAAACAGTTTCAACAGATTTCCCACTATTTGCAACAAAACCTGCAATCACAAACAAATCAGTAGTCTCAAAAACATAAGATCTTTTGATCTCATTTGGTCTCACAATCATATCCTCCATAAATAGATTTGTACTCCTTACATAATTCATAATACTGTCAATTGGTCTCTCTTTTTATGCTTCATCATCCTCTCCAAGTAAATGACCATGTTCAGATTCACAATAGGAAACCTCCATCTCATATTAAACTTCCCTGAGTTCTTTCTTCAATACATCAAACATCTTTTGTTGTAGCTTCACCTATAGTGAATGCCATATTACCTCCCTTTTCATGATCCAGCCATACCTCTAGTCCTCTTCTTCAGTAACTTGTATATTCTTCTCAAAGCACAAAATGTCTCTTGCTAACTCTAGCAATTCTTTGTTAAATTCTTCTTGACTCTCTTTCTTCTTTCTTATGTTGTGGTTTTTCTCTGAACCTCTGTAATGACCTTCAATAGTCATTATCCCTGTATCATTCTCCTCTTTTGTAAACTTCATCCAGTTCACTTGTGGATTGTAACTAAGCCTTCCTCAACAAGTCTCTATACTTGTTTGTTATACCTCAACAAGCTATCCCTCCTTGATCTTGTCCTTTTGGTATCTCTGGTCCTCTCACTAGGACCTTTTGAGAATCTACTTTGCTCTGCTTGACTTCTGTAGGTCCACTCCTTTTTTGAGAACATGCACTAGTCTTCTCTTGTCCAATCTCTGTTGGATTTCTTAGGTTCTTCCACTACTTCCTCTTTCCTCTTCTTAAGAACTTATTTGTTCTTTGCTGCTAATAAATTCACATAACCAGATTCAAAATATAAATATCAATCACTCCATACCTTCAAACTGTTTCACTTGTACAGTTGGCTGAAATCTCCATTGTTATCTTCAAAATATCTTCTTCTCCATCAAGAACAGAATTGTTCTTGAGCACAACTCTCTCGGTTTTTCTACTGTAACCTGTAATCTATCATTAATCATAAAAATCAGAATTAACATAAAATGATACCTTCAAATATACCCTTCCTGATCTTATCTTCCTTCTAATGGACAAATTTTCTCACTATGTCCATCAACTTTTCATCTACACTCCCTTATGGCTAACATCAATTTAAACCACACATCTTCTGTCTAAAATAAATTTTGAATACCCTCACCTGATTAACTCTCTTAACACAATTGTTAGTCTTGAATTTAAATCAGAAATTGATTTACCTCTTACGCAAACTACTTGTTTTTCCTCTCTTATACCAAAACTGTGCCAAACCTTTCTACTCTTGGCATGCTTTTTCCAATTCTGAGATCAAACACATGAACTTCAGAAATGGAGGGACTTTAAACCCTTCTAGATAGAGAAATAGTTTTTTTTAAACTTTCTCCTGCCCTTTGGTTTCCACACATTTATTTCTGCTTTTTCCCCTCTGCTTCCGCACTTCCGCCTCCGCATTTCGAAATGCGGAACTCAAAAGATCACTTCTTAAGTTTTCAGTATTTTCCAAGTCCACACTTCTAAACCCACACTTCTGCACCCGCACTTCTGAATGTGGAACTCAAAACTCAGCTTGTAAACTTTCAGAATTTGTCTTTCTGCACTTTGATCTCCGCTCTTCTCCTTCGGCCTGCGCCTTTCTGGTTCAAAAATTGGAACTCGAAAAGTCAACTTTCAGCCTTATTCCATTCCTATCCTTCTGCTTTCCGCTTTCCGCTTTCCGACTTTGGAAATTGGAAGTCGGAAATCCTAATTTTCTTATACTCGAATTATTTGGACTTTCATATTTCCGCTCTCGCGAGCCTCTTCTCAACCATCAATCTACTATGGGGGTGATCGTGACCGTCGATCTGTTTTTTAATGTGTATTTTGTCCTCAATCGTTGATCACTTTTGCGGAAGGTTTTCTTATCGTTGATCTCTAATCAAATGCGGAACTTCGTTTAATTTTTTGGATCTAATTTATTTTGCTGCAAAACTTGACTGCAACCATTGATCTTATTTCAACCTTCAATCCCCACCGTATGATCTGGTGATTTGTTTTAACTCGACACATCTTCTATTTGCAGAATTGCTTCTCAGTCGTAGATCTAGTTCGGCTATGATCTTTGACCGTTGAATTTGCACAAACTTTAAACCTCAGTCTTCATTGATCCTTGCATTGATTGATCCTACTCCGTAACCTGCAATAAGGTTAACTCTGCATACATTTTGTTCACAAAATCATCAATGGAAAATTCACCTAATAACCCTTCAATTGATCAGAGAATCGATTATTGGGGCGCGCACCCTAACGGTCCTTAAGGTGGGTAACTCCGCGGGTTTATGGGAGTTTGTAAGCGGAGTTATGACTCAAAATAGTCTTAGGGGTGTCAGGGTTGAGTCAAAGCCTTCTTATTGTAATAAACCCATGGTTTAAGTCCAGGGTTTAGGGTTCGGGGTGCCCATGGTTTAAGTCCATGGTTTTGTAATAGTGCACTGTATAAATAGGCACTTGTGTAAAGAAATAAGGTTAGGCCTTTGACGATTATCTTATGATGCTAATGTAATGCGAAGCTAAGAGCTGTCTAAGGGTCTTGTAAGAAAGGTTAAGTCCCAACTGTGTGCATGGACGACCTCTGTAGCTGTGTGCGCAGAGGGTTTTGGGTGATAAGAAAGATCTGCAGCTGTGTGCACAGAGACTGCAGCTTAGAGCGTAGCTTGAGAACTTGAAGGGATCTGTAGCTGAGTGCGCAGATCAGAACTGTGGTTTTTGTAAAGAGTTGAATAAAACACAGTTCTGTGGATGTAGCCCCTACACTGGGGGTGAACCACGTTATATCTTGTGTTGTGGTTCTTTGTGTTGTTTCTATTAAGTTCTTGTATGCATTGATAAAGTAAATAACTGATAAATAAGATCACTGCTCAAATACTAACTTCACTGTGAATTCCCAGTAAGGGGTTAAGATGGTCACTGTCTGTTTATCTAGCTACGAAGTTATATATGTGAATGTCGAAGCTCTGTGTTATATGATTATAAGTTATTAAAGGATAAAAGTACAGTAATATCCCTCTTCTGCGTGCAGAAACCTGACTCTGTGGCACCCCATAGCTATTTCGGGTGAGACTACAACTTGTTCACAGGTTGTTGCCGAAAGGGCCAACACTGTGGGTCTTTTTTTGGTGCGAAGTGAATGGTATAAAACCCGGGTCTACCCTATATCCCAACAAATTGGTTCCGTTGCCGGTTGAACTCATTATCTACTCAAGAGGGGTTTACGTCGTACCTCAAGGGCTATGTTCTGGAGACCCTCTGTGAAGGAAATCAGTGATTGGCTTGATGAGACTTATCTAAAATTCGCTGAGCAAGAGAACAAAGATCCACGTCGTAGTGCAAATGAATTTTTACAAAGGTATGTTTTTTCTGATGTTTACGAAATTTTCTTTGGTAGTATCCACATAGAGTTGCACCAGTGGTTATCCAGGTTAACAGAGAGAAGGACGAAATTCCAAGCGGGTCAGTTTCGTGCCTGGACCCCCGCAAGAATTAATATATTGAAAAGGGTGAACAACGAGATATCCCGTGCTATTGATTTCTGGACAATGCGAACCCTTGAAGCATTTGTGACGGAGTTCACCATCGACACGAGTACTTCCTTTAGCGAAGCCGAGTGGCAGTTTTTCAGAGGACCAAGGGGTAAGTACTTGAATTCATTTAGTTTAAGAATTAAAATGCTATTGGCTGAACAAGGTATATTGCTCATTGAACCATACTGTTAGATTTAGTATTACTAACCTATGTTTGCAAGTGAAATTACCTTCGACGAGCAAAGTGGTTTGCTGTGAAGTGGAAAAAGGTACAAGAGAGACTTTGGATCCTATTCCCTAGGTCAGAATACTGAATATTCCCCTGTAAGTCTCGCAGACTCAGAGCCCGAAGAAACCCCTTCTGTTGGAAACCCTCCGGTAACCCCGCAGCAAAGACCTGTTATCCCTGAGAACCCGTCGCAGTCCGAAAGCCACCCTAGCCCGAATATTCCTGTCGTAGGTCAGTATACCCCAACAAGTTCCCCCTCGCCTCCTTCTAGTCCCCCTCCCACCCCCCCTAGATCCACTATGGCCCACATGCATGATGATATTAAGCTCCCTGTTTTCAAAGGAACTGGATCATAGGATGTAGAACAGTTCTGGTTTTTATGTGAAGTAGTGTGGAATGCTAAGAACATTACGGATCAAGATGTAAGAAGGGCGCAGCTCGTTACTTCTTTCAGAGATCGGGCTTTGACCTGGTTCATGAAATTCTCTAGTTTCAGAGCCATGCCTTAGATGATATTAAAGCAGCAATAATCAAAGAATTTAAGAAACCTAAATCAGAGTCGCAGTGTATCACTGAATTGAAAGAGATTCAGCAGAGGCGAGGAGAATCAGTGTGGGACTTTGATCAAAGGTTCAAAGTTCTAATAGATCAAGTCAGTTTCACCATTGGACCTGCGCAGCACAAAGAGTGGTTCATTGCTACTCTGTTACCACATATCAGGGCTCCACTCATGCAACAGAAGGTTGCTGACCAGCAAGAGGCTCTGGAAATCGCGATGAAGCTTGAAACCGCTCCTCTCAAAGATAATTCTGGTATCGCTCAAATCCAAGCGCAGTTGGCAGCGATGGCTCTGGAGCTTCATGATATGAAGAGAGGAAAAACCGGTCGCGAAGAGTTTTGGTGTACACAATGTCGGATAGAAGGTCATGCCAAGGAACAGTGTCCTGTGGTAAGAAATTACCTGAATACTGGTGCGCCAAACCCGTTTAACCCGCAAGTTCTATATTGTGAGCTCTGCAGAACAACAGGTTAGCATAGACCTGAAAACTGTTATCTACTATAGAGGTATGGGAAAGTACCTAAGAACCCCTATTGTAAATTCTGTAAGTCTATAGGACATAATGAAGATGAGTGTCACAGTTATGACCTCATGAGAGAGCGCACCTACGATGCCTATCTGGTACAAAATGAGGGACAGAGCAATGATGGCTATGGTTACCGCGGTGGTGCATCAGGTAGAGGTGCTTTTGGAGGTCATGGTCATGGTGGTATGGCCGGAAGAGGAAGAGGCCAGGTTGTGTGTTATAACTGTAACCAGGCTGGGCATCTAACGAGGGACTGTCGAAACCCAACTACGACATGTCGGTATTGCCAAGCAGTAGATGATGTGATCGAGTAGTGCCCGCAGCTGATAGCTAAGATTCAGGAAAGAAATAGTCATTAGAGGAAATTTCAACTCAAAATGGACCTCCTAAAATGAACTAATAAAATAATAGTTAAAATAATAAAATAATATTTATTAATTTTGGAGGAAGAAAAGAAAAAAACTACTTTTTTGTTTGTATTTTTGACATATAGCCCTGTGTTTTTACTCAAATTTTGATTGGGAGAGCTCGTTGGATGTGGAATTAAATTTTGCATCCAACGCGTACCCACTTGGCATACTTTTGACGGACCCCGCTACCCCAAAAACAAGAAATACTTGAAAAAATAGAATGATGATGTCATCATTCCATTTTTTCAGGTATTTCTTGTTTTTGGGGTAGCGGGGTCCATCAAAAGTATGCCGAGTGGGTACTCGTTGGATGCAGAATTTAATTCCACATCCAACGAGCTACCCCGATCGAAATTTGAGTAAAAACACAGGGAGATATGTCAAAAATACAAACAAAAAAAGTAGTTTTTTTTATGATAACTATCCCCAAATTTATATGAAAAAAGTGGTTAAGACCTATACGGTATTTCAAATTTAAAGAAATTTCATTGGCTAACACATGATGACATGGAATTTGAATAAAAGTTGAAAGGCCCATTTTGAGTTGAAATTTCCTCTAATGGCCCCTACTCAGAATATTCAGATGATTTCCGTCGAGCAAAGACCTGCCCCAGCCATTAATGTTGTTACCCGGAGTGGAGCTACGACACACATACAGAATAAGGAGAAATAGCCTGATGAGTCTTGGGTTCGTAAGGCCCCCGAGAACATCCCAGCGTTTGATATTGAAAGAGAAAAAGACACATTCATGGAAGCCAAGAGAAATTTGTTGATCCTAGCACATCAGTAGCACCTGCGCAACCACATCAGCAGCAGTCGCAGCCGCAAGAAGCTTTGACGGATAAAGTAAGTACACTGTCCTCCTTTTTACAGAGTTGTCTAAAGCCCTTAAGAAATTAGCATTCTTTAAGTGAGTTGCAGAAAGTTATTGCTTCTTGCGAACCCCAGCGAAGTTCTAGTAAGACAAAAACTGTTAATAGAATGAGAAGAACTGGTAGGGAAATGAGGTTGAATGCTCATATAGGAGAGTATGAGATGACTAATGTGATCTTGGACTTAGGATCATAACTAAATGTCCTAACCAAGCAGACCTGGGAACAAATGGGAAAACCTACCCTGGAATGGTCCCCTATACAGTTAAGGTTAGCCAATCAGTAGAAGATTGTGCCCCTAGGAAGATTCCCTAGTGTCCCAGTAGATATTGATGGGGTCAATACTTTAGCAGACTTCGAAGTTATTGAGATCATTGATGACAGAAATCCCTATCCAGCCTTGTTAGGAATTGAATGGGCAATGGAAAATGCTGCAGTCATTAACCTTAAGAAGAGACAGATGACTTTCGAAGGGAAGGGTTTGAGAGTCATAATACCACTGGACCCTTCTCACGGATAAAGGTACACAGAACCACTCAGCGATGAAGATCAGGATGTCCTGGACCATATTTATAATATCACAGCTAAGGAAGAATATTATGTTGATCCTACTACCGAAGGTATCATGGATTGGCGGTGTGACAGCTCCTGCATGACGGATTTAGATGATGGGTTAGAAAACTGGCAGAACAGACTTTATGAGCTACATGGACATAGATGTGCCCGAATTACCAAATCTCTTAGATGGCTTGGTGCACAGATACCAGATTCACAGAAAATGGAGACTCTGGATTCAGCATTCAAAGCCACAGCAGCCAGATGGTGGAATGGCCATAAGAAGAACATTCCTAGTTGGGAAGCTTGTCAGAAGTTTCTTCACCTAAGATTTATGGATTAGCCCCAGGATGTGTGAAGCGGGTTTGATGGAAAGACTATCCCTCAGGAACATTTGTCACAGTGCTATGAAGCATGGAAGCATGTACCTCAGGAAGAATGGGTACATCGGTTTGTGCATACTCTGGAACCGATAGCAAAGCATTGGTACGCAGAGGCTAAGCTTCGCCAGGATACTGTAAGTTGGGATTGTCTTGTTGATAGTTTTGTACTTACCTTTTCTACTAATGAAGTTTGTCCAGCTTTAGATGCAGCTATCAGGTTGATCCATGCTAAGGTATTTGATGATCAAGAAGTATTAGAATACCGACCTGATTGGAAAGCACAAGAATCTTATGCAGTAGAATGTTATAACCTCGCAATTGACAAGGATGATGATCCACGCAATATTGATATTCCTGAGTCAGAAGGAAACTGCGACGTACACGGACTAGCAATCGAAGCCCCTGAAGTGACTCAACCCCTAAAGACGCGGACAGTCAACATCGGATCAGAAGAACATCCTAAGTATGCTACCATTGGAGATTATTGGGATGAAGAGATGCTAAGCAAAGTGATCCAACTTCTCCACGAATATCAGGACCTATTTTCGACGAAGTTCTCAAAGATGAAAGGTATCCTTGGTGATATCGGTGTGATAAAGATCCCTTTGAAACCTGATGCGAAGCCTATGAAACAGTGCCCTTATAGGTTGAACCCTAAGTATAAGGAAAAAGTTAGGATGGAGCTCGATAAGATGCTTGCTGCAGGAATCATTGAGCCTGTTGAAGAATCCGAGTGGGTCGGTCCTATGGTGGTGCAAGAGAAGAAGACTAAGGGTGAAATCCGAATCTGTGTTGATCTGAGGAAGCTGAATGATGCTTGTCTACATGATCCTTTCCCCACCCCCTTTACAGATGAAGTGTTGGACAATATCGGGGGTCAAGAAGTGTACTCTTTTACTGATGGATTTTCAGGTTACCATCAGATCAGAATTGCTCTAGAGGATCGACATAAGACAACCTTTGCTACAGAAATGGGATCCTTTCAGTATACAGTGATGCCCTTTGGATTGAAGAATGCACCTGCTATTTTTTCTAGAGTATTCATCTCTGCATTTAAGGAATTTATACATAAATTCTTAGAAGTTTATTTTGATGATTGGACTATCTTTGGGCTACTAAAAGACCATATAACTAGTTTAATACTTATGCTGAATAAGTGTAGACAGCACCAGATTTCCTTGAACTTAAAAAAGTGTCTCTTTTGTGCACCTTTTGGAATTCTGCTCGGTCACATTGTATGTAAGTAAGGATTGATGATGGATCCTGCGAAGATAGCTATTATTGTGAACCTACCACCTCCGAAGTCCATTAAACAACTTCGCACTACGCTTGGTCACACTGGATATTACAGGAAATTCATCAAAGGATATGCTCAGATTACAGCTCCGATGGAAAAGCAGTTGAAGAAAGATATTAAGTTCGAGTGGACACCTAAGTGCCAAGCAAGCTTGGATATTTTGAAGGAAAAGATGGTCATTGCCCCTATCTTAGTATTCCCTGACTGGAATAAGGAGCTTCATGTGCATGTCGATGCATCCTCCATTGCTCTGGGTATAGTATTGGCTCATTCAAGTGAAGGTCATATCGATTACCCTATTTCTTTTGCAAGTAGAAAACTGTCCACCGCAGAGAAAAATTATACTACGACAGAACGAGAAGGTCTCGCTATGGTGTATGCACTATAGAAGTTTCGACATTATCTGTTAGGATCTCATTTTAAGATGTTCACGGACCATTCTGCTTTGAAGTATTTGGTTAACAAGCATGTGCTAGGTGGAAGGATATGCAGATGGTTGATTCTGTTTCAGGAATATGACTTTGAGATCATAGTTAAGCCTGGAATACTTAACCTAGGACCTGACCACTTGTCGAGGCTCGAGTCAGGAGAAGAACCTACCAGTTTGGATGAAGGTCTTCCTGATGCCCAGTTGTTTTCCATCCAGATGGTTGATGAATACTTTCATGATATTGTTCAGTATTTGTCTACAGGTTTTCCACCCGCCGAGATGACAACACAGCAGAAGAAGTAGCTGGTGGTTCGAGCAGCCGACTTTACCTTAATAGCAGGACAGCTGTATAAAATGGGACCAGATGAAATACTGCGCAGATGTGTCTTGGAGCACGAAAAGCCACTGATTTTGGCTAAGGCACACTCCAAAGCAGCAGGAGGTCATTATGCAGGAAAAGCTACAGCACAGAATATTTTGACAGCTGGATTGTGGTGGCCCACAATTCACAAGGATGCAAGAGAATATTTCCACAGCTGTGACATCTGTCAAAGGACAGGAAAACCATCCAGGAGGGATGAGATGCCTCTAGCCCCGCAGGTAACTTTACAAGCATTTGACAAGTGGGCTATTGATTTTGTTGGCCCTATCAATCCCCCTGCGAAGAAGTCAGGAGCAAGATACATTATTACAGCAACTGACTACCTTACCCGTTGGGTCGAAGCTCAAACAGTCAAGAACTGTAGCGCTGCTACAACTGCGAAGTTCATCTTCAATAACATCTTGCCCAGATTTGGGTGTCCTAGAGTTCTTATGAGTAATCAAGGATCACATTTTCTAAATAAGACTATTGAAGTATTGACTGAATAATTTCAGGTTTATCATCAGAAGAGTACTGCCTATCATCCACAATCAAATGGAACTGTCGAAGCTTTTAACAAGATCCTTGAACATGCTCTGACGAAGATTTGCAATGTTAATAGAAATGACTGGGATCTTAGAATTTCAGCAATACTATGGGCTTATAGGACTACCTACAAGAAGTTGATAGGCCATACACCTTTTAGGTTGGTCTATGGACAAGAAGCAGTCATTCCCATGGAGTACATTGTTCCTAGCCTCAGAATATCTACTTTCACAAAGATGGATGATCCAGCTATAATGACAGAAAGGCTGATAAAAATACTAGAACTTGAAGAGGACATATTTATTGCAGGGTTCCAGCAGCAAGTGCAGAAAGCTCGAGAAAAATCATGGCATGATAGACACATCAAGAAGAAGCAGTTCCAGTAGGGTGATCTTGTGCTCTTATATGACAGCAAATTCATGAAATTCCTAGGTAAGTTCAAGACACATTGGAAAGGACCATACATAGTGCAGAAAGTTACTGATGGTGGCACAGTCCAGTTAGCTAAGTTGAATGGAGAAATTTTACCTTCTATGGTAAATGGCAGTCGTTTAAAGAAGTACAGGGATAGGCCAGGACCTCCCAATTAGAAGTAACACCAAGAAGGAAAGTCTAAGTACCAAGAACAGTTGAAATTGGGTGCTAGACTATAATGAAGCTGTCCTAAAAGCTACAAAGTGTGGAAGACTGTCAAAGTTTGAAGGTTGAAGTTTGGGTGTCGTGTGGGTCAGGAACTTGGGTCGAAGGTTAATATTGTGTCGAAGGTACTTATCAAGGTGAAGCTGAAGTTAGTGGTTATGTCGAATATTAAAGGTGTGTCGCAGCCTAAAATGTGACGGATGGGACAAACTAGACTTGGCAGCGCTGGCACGAGAACTTCCCTAACTACCTGTAATGATGAGATTTTGGGAAAATCTGGCGCCGTGTGGACAGGATTTCCGCCACTCCATCAGATTCGACGTCATTAATGCACCATGATGACAAATTCTGTTGCGGGATTCTATAAGAAGCTACACCGGCCTACGACTCCTGCATTGTGCATTTCTTTGAGTTTCTTCAGTTAGAACTATGTCGAATGATCGTGAAGTCCAGGAGTTATTATGAGTGGTCAGGGAGAGAGGTCTGCAGAACCTTCTGAGCAATCCACCCGTGCAGCCATGTTAGAATAAGGCACAAAGAAAGGCAGAAGTTCACTCTAAGAGGAAAGAAGAAAGGCAGAAGTGCACTCTAAGCCGCACGAAGAAAAGCACGAGTCTTCATAGGAAAACTCTGAAACATCCCAAGATGTATCCTCCTATTTTGGCAGAACCGAGGCAGCTGTTTGTCTTATGCACCTTGACACACAATTCTGGGGACCCTAAGTTGTGGATGGTCAAATGTTCGGCAAGCAGATCGAAGGATGAGGTCGCTGATAGATCTAGAAGGCCTTAACCAGCATAAATATTACAAATCAAAGGAGCAAGCAGCCGACAACCGCATGTATGGCTTCAGCAAGCAGCGCACCATGTTTCGCCAACAAGATTCTACCACCAGAAAAGCAGATGAGTGTCCCGGGATGGGACACTGGTGAGTCTTAGGGGCCTGTTGGGGCGCGCACCCTAACAGTCCTTAAGGTGGGTAACTCCGTGGGTTTATGGGAGTTTGTAAGCGGAGTTACGACTCAAAATAGTCTTAGGGGCATCGGGGTTGAGTCAAAGCCTTCTTATTGTAATAAACCCATGGTTTAATTCCAGGGTTTAGGGTTCGGGGTGCCCATGGTTTAAGTCCATGGTTTTGTAATAGTGCATTGTATAAATAGGCACTTGTGTAAAGAAGTAAGGTTAGGCCTTTGACAATTATATTATGATGCTAATGTAATGCGAAGCTAAGAGATGTCTAAGGGTCTTGTAAGAAAGGTTAAGTCCCAGCTATGTGCGTGGACGACCTCTGTAGCTGTGTGCACAGAGGGTTTTGGGTGATAAGGAAGATCTGCAACTGTGTGCGCAGAGACTGCAGCTTAGTGCAAAGCTTGAGGACTTGAAGGGATCTACAACTGAGTACGCAAATCAGAACTGTGGTTTTTGTAAAGAGTTGAATAAAACACAGTTCTATGGACGTAGCCCCTACACTGGGGGTGAACCACGTTGTATCTTGTGTTGTGGTTCTTTGTGTTGTTTCTGTTAAGTTCTTGTATGCATTGATAAAGTAAATAACTAATAAATAAGATCACTGCTCAAATACTAACTTCGCTGTGAATTCTCAGTAAGGGTTTAAGCAAGTCACTATCTGTTTATCTAGCTGTGAAGTTATATATGTGAATGTCAAAGCTCTGTGTTATATGATTATAAGTTATTAAAGGCTAAAGGTACAGTAATATCCCTCTTCTGCTTGCAGAAACCTGATTCTGCGGCACCCCATAGCTGTTTCGGATGAGACTGCAACCTGTTCGCAGGATGTTGCCAAAAGGGCCAACATTGTGGGTCTTTTGTTGGTGCGAAGTGAATGGTATAAAACCCGGGTCTGCCCTATAGCCCAACATCGATAAATTGATATATGGTTCATTCCCTCTCATAAGCCCTAAACTCACACGCATGCTTATCATTCATTCGCAGATATTTAAACAAACATTCAATTCATGAAATAGCACACTCAAACATAATTGAATTTACACGCATAGAGATTATGTTGAAATAGGATTTTTCATTTGCACACTGAATCTATACATACAAACTATTTTAGAACCTGTGTTCTGATTTTCTTAGGTGTGATATATCTTTGATTGGCCTTTCTTGACTCCTACATGCCCTATTGACCTCTATCTATCTTTGTATATCCTCTACATCTCTACCTTCTATCTCGGTATCATTTCCACTTCTATCTATGCCTCACAGACTTACATATATACATAATTGGATTCATGAACCATTCTGGTTCATATCCTCACAATCAACTAACAATCTAAATCTTATCCTATGACTTGCTACCCTTAATTGAGGGATTTTTTCATGACTCATTACTTAATCCAATGACTCACTCAACTCACTCATCAACCTATAGAATCAAATAAAACATAGGTTTAATTACAAAGTGATGGTTTGAAGACCATGAATTCAGAACTTAAGACTCCTTCTAGGCCTGCTCAAACATTTAGTTTGGAATTTGAATGGAGAGCAAGATGCTCTTGCATCAAACACTCTTTAACAACTACTTCAAATCTATTTCCTCCTAGTATATATATATATATATATATATATATATATATATATATATATATAATCAATTACATTCATTTTGACTTGATTGTTAAAATATTTAAAAAAAAATATTCCAAATAATAATTAATTGCAATTGTTTAGTGTATTACATTTATGACTCATACCAACTATTGTTAACTTGTTATTAATACGTAATCTATCCATACTTACATATGGAGAGTATTATGCTATGGAACTAGGGATAAGTAAGATCATAACCACTTATGCAACTAACGAATAGAAATTGTGGATAAACAATGGTCAGCAAACCAATCAATCAACTTAATACTAATAAAATAACTTTAATAATGCTTGTAACTACAAGAATTGTAGTAGACAACGTGGTTAACTTGGAACCCAAGCCTAATCATCACATCTAAAATCGGTACCTAAGCTAAGCTTGATTGTAATGAGACAATGATTAATTTCTAATCAGCTTATAGCTAATAGAGACAATAGAGAGACAAGCTAAATCGGTACCTAAGCTAAGCTTGATTGTAATAGAGAGACAATGATTAATTTCTAATCAGCTTATAGCTAATAGAGTTGATTATAAAGATAAATACACTATATTGATGGGTTGTTGTGGAAAAATAAAATTGGTTCATATCTGCAGTCGTTTCTTTTTTTTCTATTAGTAATAACCAATCTCGTATGTAAATTTATATTGCGCTTACAAGTTGGTTACTATGCCATGTTCTTTACCTGATCCAAGGCTTAAAGAACTATTGGAATAGAGCATGTGAACATGCAAGTTTGATCTTTGTTGGTTACTTTCATTCCACTTACACCCTCATGTGCTTACAAAGTCGCAATTTAGTTGAAATTTTGTGGATATCTTAGGATTCATATTTGACATCGGAATAGTATGTACTATAATTTAGTACCATGGTAACTTGTTCAAACAAATATCAATCCAATGATGCTCTCTGATACGCCCTTAAACGGGCAATCAAATCTTAAAACTATAAGCCAAACATTTATGAAATTCCATGTTTTTATTAATTCGTTGGATGCATTAAGCTATCAATCAAATCTTAAAACTATAATCCAAACATTTATGAAATTCCATGTTTTTATTAACTCGTTGGATGCATTAAGCTATCAATATCGAGATTGTTATTATAGATAGTAATCTATTACAATATCATTTCCTCGATGCAATAACATGGGACAATAATAACATTTACTACTATTAGCTATCATCATTTACTAACAATGACATGGCCCCTTGTTCCTATAAAGTCTATAAATAAAAACATTATGATAACCGAATGAGCTTGATTTAAGCATAGATGGCTCATCAATACTATACTGTTATTTGCATACAATGTAATAGGTTTTTTTTATTTCAATAATGATAACAATTTTTATTGATGTCATGGGTTGTTATTGGAAATATTTATGTGCACTTAGCAACTATTCAATACACTTAAATTGTATTTTCGTGGTTTAATTCTCAAATGTTAAGCAATATTACTTGTTACGCTATACTTGTACCCAGCGCAACTTCAGGTGTACCTCAGGGAGAGAGGGCCAGAATTTTCGACCAGGAGGGGTGTTATTGAGCGATGGAGGTCATGGTTGGACCCTTTGGTCCTCCTTTATGAGTACTATGGCTTAATGGCACTAATGATTTCCCTTTAAAGAGGTTTTTAACCTCAGGGTTGATGTCAGCGACCCTTAAGGGCTGACCATTCGCATGGCTCCATATCCTGCTTGCATGCTCAAGTGGCCTCTGCTTCAGCCACAAGACTCTAGTATTTAGTCACAGCCACTTTATACACCCTCGTGGCCCTTCAGCCAGTGGGTACTTGCTCTCCCTAACCTTCTTTCCTCAGAGGAAGGAATCCTCCATTCTAGGTCGTTTTCATGCTTTGAGGAGGGCGTTGAGGGATTTTACAATATTTTAGGTGTTAGATGGGGCATAACGCCCTCCCTACATCCTTCCTCCGACCTTTCGTTCAGATTGATTCGCTTATTTGACCATGTTTTGGCACCTGGGGATGCAAATACCCCCAGGTAGCCTACCTTAGTCTATATTTTATTATTATTTTCTTTTAATTTTAAGTTGATATTTAATAATTACAAAATTACTTGTTTTAAGGCATGTCCGCTTCGATTTTATGTGTAAACGTGAGTGTGAGATCATATAAATATATCTCCTCAATTATATTTTAAATCATAACTTATGGGATAAATCATTATGCACTTGGTTTACCCTTCTTAGGGTTTCTCTCAATGCGTGCGCTCCTTGTGAGGATGTTTTCTAGTTAATGCAAGTTGTTTTTCTGGTAATTCTTTGGTGAATCACTGCTTTTGGTGATGCTTCAATTTGTTGGATGAACACAAGCACAAGGAGGACAGGATTCTTACCTTTTTGTTAGATGTCAGTGGATGTGCATGTCTGAAGTCTTAGTGGTAGCCTTCGAGCTGCACTTTTCCCCAAGATAGGTCACTGCTTTATTTTCTGTCACCTTAGTAACAAAGGCAAACTCGGCCTAATGGTTAAGAACATGTGTTATCTCCTTGGACGTCACAGGTTCAAAACTGGGGGGGTAGAGTTGCTCATAGGCCTGTTGTGACAAGGCTTGAAGAGTAGGCGACCCCTGGGATAAAGGCTCACCTCGGTGGGCTTCACGACGTCTCGGCCCCCTGCTAAGTCACAAGTTATTGGTATATCTAGCTTGGAGGCTATTAGATATACTCCTGGGAGGTTGATGTTCCTATGGTTAAAAAAAACGACAGCTAGGTTAGGTAAGTTACATAGAGATTGTGCTAAGGTTTTCTTATGTTTTCACAATTCATTTTCTCACACATCTAGTCTAAGGTTAATGTTAAGTTAACTTTAAATTAGTTTTTAGATATTTTTTTATTAATTACATGTCATTCCAACCGATAACACTACATCTACTATTTTCATATAACAATATTAAATAATATATATATATTATATAATTTTTTACTCAATTTAAGTTAACCAAAATTCTTGGCTAGGTTCTTCTCCGCCTATCATTTTCATGTATCAATATTATATAATAATATATGCTTTTTCATATAACTTTTACTAAACTTAGATTAACCAATATTCTTGGCTTGGCTTCTTCTAGCAAATAAACTTTACCAAAATTCTTGGCTTGGCTTCTTCTCCACCAAAACAATGCCCCGTCATAACTATTTTACTCTAAGCTCTTCCAAAAATGAATCAATTCCAATTTCATTCATTATTGATCGTTACAACTTCACAAAAGCTAATAATAACTTTGTCCGAAATAGCAATAAAAGAAATCTCATCTTTATTGGATGCTGTCTGTTTATGTCTTTTTCCAATTATTAAAGTTAAAAAAAAAACAGATTCGATGTTATTTTCGAGGGATGAGATGAGACATATAATAAATGTCTGGGATATATATGCTGTCTCCACGAAATCATTAACAACGGTCCAATAACTTTAGAATGTTCTATGAAATAACTTCAGATAGATAGTTCACATTCAATGGGCAAAGATAGATATTCAAAGGTAGTTACTTTACTTTATTAAAGTAAATTATCTAGAATTAGAATCGAATATGTTCTCATTGGGCCGAGTCCATGACACCCATTCCTGTAGTCTGATCTATATAATGCCGCCGAGCATCGATATTCACAACCAAATTCTATAACGAAGCAAGAAGAAGAGAGTGGTGAGAGTTAAGAGTTAGAGAGATTATTATCTGCTGCAAAAATGAGCACCAAAAAGTCTGCTGGAAAGTCCAACGGTCCGAATGGTTCTGCGGGGAGGTCCGGCAGCGGCGGGGCTTCTCAGGGAAGCATGGCAAAGTCGACCCCTAAGCCGTGTTCTGAAGGAAAGTCGTGCGGGAAGCCAAACACTTCCGTGGACACCAAATCCGGCGTCCCGCCGGCCGAGGTGAAGGCGAAGTCCAGTGACTTGAAGTCTCGAGGTGTTGGGCGGGATACAACGAAAGAGAAGCTCACTGAACCCAAGCTCAAGGCTTCCGGTCAGTGACGCACCGGCAATGATATCTAGGTTTAATATAGTAATTATATGATCTGCACGTAGATTAATCTACAGATCGTGTGCATGGTTTGAAGTGTGGTCTTTTAATGTTTTCGACCTGATATTGCTGGAAGCTCTAGGGTTTGAACGTTATGGATTGCTTAAATAAAAGTAATATATCAATATGAAAGGCCTCTCCTTAGTGGTGGCTTAATTATAGTCTGCTATGGTTATTATTCTTCTATTTTAGAATTGGTTTAATGTTTTTTTGTTCAATGCGCAGTGCACTGAATAGTTTATCATGTTTTGGCAAATTAAGCCTTTCAGTATGAAGTTTCTGCATCTTAATTAGATGGAGATCGATATGGTTGTGAAGTTCAATATAGTTTGGAATGGAAGAAAATTGAATAAATTCTTTTCACTTTATGTTTTCTCGATCTCATTATGCTGTCAGATTGTTTCTCTTATTTTCATATGCATGCTATGTGAATTTTTCTTATTTTCATATTCATATGTATGCTATGTGAATTGTCATTTTCCTGTCAAATTGTTTTCTTATTTTCATATGTATGCTATGTGAATTGTCAATTTCCTGTAAAATTGTTTTTCTTATTTCCATGTGCATGCTTTGTGATTCGGTAGTAGCTATGTAAAATATAAGCAGCCATCGTTACCATATCAGTAGCATCCATATGAAACTGAATTTATTAAACATCTATCATAAAAAATGTTATTGTATTTTATTTACATCATAACATGGATAATGTATTATTTACATAATACGATCCCTCATTAACAAAAATGGATAATGTATTATTCATATCATACGATCCCTATAAGATGTAAATTTCCCAAACATCCTCCAATTTTGTTCATATAAAATGTTGTTTTGAAAGATGAATATTTAATTAATTTTTACTTTTATTTTGAAAGATGAATATTTAATTAATTTTTATTTTTCTTTTGTTTTATTTATAAATAAAACCATGGTTGATTATTTGTACAAAGTTGGGAAGAGATCTTCTCATTTATATATGTTTATATTCCTTATAATTAAAATAAAATGTTGGAAAGTTCATTGTGTATATTTTTTTATAATTTTTTTTTATTCATAAAATTATGATTAATTATTTGTATAAAGTTTGGTAGAGATTTTGTTTATAGAGTAGTTTATTTATTCTAAGTTTTAGGTTTTAAAATAGGTTTTGGTAAAAATTTAGTAAAAACTAGATTTAAAAGTGTTTAAATTGTGTTTTTAGGTTATAAATAGATTATATACTTTGGAATACCTTTATGTCTTTTAAATTATGCAATTTTCATAATTAATATATATGATTTTAAGTTTTTTCAAAAAATATAAAATATTTAAACTACATTATCTTTTATTATATATAATCTTTTATTGTATATGTATATGTTTATATTCTTTATAATTAAAAGAAAATGTTGGAAAGCTCATTATATATATTTTATATTTTATGAGTTTTTTTAAGTTGTAGTTGTATTTTTTCAATTCTTTAACATGGTTTATTTATATTTATGGTTGTAATTTTTCTTTATTTTTAATATATTAAGCAATACAAAATTTTATTTGTCTTTCTTATATATATATAAACTATGGTTAACAACATAAACCATAGTAAAACATGGCTAACCAAAGTTAAATATATTCAAGCTAAGTTGACTAAAATTGAACATCAATGATGGTGAGTATTGTTCCACAATAGTCAACCATTATTAACCTATGTTAATAAGAGTCAACCATACTAACACATGGTCAACCATATTCAACCATGAACATACATAACCATATTGATCATCCACAGTCAACCATGGCTAAAAGTCACCCATAGTCTAACATTGAAAGCTTTAGTCAACCATCTTCAACCATAATTAGTGAAACATTGTGAACCAAAGTTAACCATAGAAGACCATGGTCAAACATGCACAACCATAGTCAAACATGGAAAAACCACGGTTAACCTTATTCTAACATGGTTATCCATCGTTAAACATGGTCAAACATATTTATCCATAACTAAACTCAAATAAACATGGTTAATCATAAGCAAGCATGGTCGAGCATGGTCAACCAAGTTTGACTAATGTCCACCATGTCAAACACAATCAACCATGGTCAAACATCTTGAATAATAATCAAACATTCTCAATTATACTCAATCATGATGAACTAGATGTCAACTATATTTAACCATTTTCAACCATGGTTAACTATAGTTATCCATGGTCAACCAAATCAATCGTAGTTAAATATATCCAAGCAAAGTTAAAGATATTTAAGAAAAAATTTGCCAAAATCGAAGTTCAAACATGGTCAACTATGGCCAATCATGGAAAACTAAATGTCAACCCATAGTTAAACATTATTAACCATGGTCAACTATAATTTTAACCATGGTCAACAACAACAAACATGGAAGCCCAAAGTCAAATGTATTGATGCAAAGTTGACCAAAATTGAGCATGAACCATGGTCAATATTATTCAAACATACTGAACCATAGTTGGAATAAGTTAATCATAATCAACCACATTAACACTTGATAAACCATGGTCAACCAAACTCAACCATGGATCAAGAATTATTATTTATAGTAAAACATAGTCAATAATAGTAAAATGTACTCAACCATGGTTCCATGGTCAACAATATTACTAAAGTTGATCATATTCAACCAAAGTCACCCATAGTCAAACATCATAAGTAATTCATGGACAAACATCAAAAACTTTAATCAACAATATTCAACCATTGTGAAACATAGTAAACCAAAGTCAACTAACACAACCATGGACAAACCATATTAGCCAAAGTCAACCACAAAAAAACATGGTTAATCATAAACAAAAATGGTCAGCTAAGTTTACCTAATGTCCTTAATGTTAAACACAATCAACCATGTTTAAACATGTTGAATCATAACCAAACACTCTCAATTATAGTCAATCATGGTCAACTAAATGTCAATTATATTTAACCATTATTAACCATGGTCAATAACATTAACCACAGTCAAACATAGCCAACCAAAGTTAAACGTATTGAAGCAAAGTTGACCAATATTGAACATGGTCAACCATGGTCAATATTATTCTCAACCATAGTCAATGGTTTACCTAAGTTTATCATAGGAAACCATAGTAACACATGATCAACCATGTTCAAACATACCCAATTCTCTCAACTGCTCTGTACAGTCTTGAAATTTGTTCTCTTAGGATGTGATAGTGTGATTGTTTTCCTTTTATGATTTCGGGATTCACTTTGTTAAGGAAGCATTTATCGACGTTTTGAATTTACAATATGCAACCTATCTTCAATATAGGTGAAGAGTGAAATTTTCGAGGAGTTTGCCCATTATGATTAATATTAATTATGGTTGTTGATAATTATGAAGGTCGATTTAGTATAATAATTGCACCAATTATTCGTAATATTGCATTGTGTTATAGTATGCAATCTATCTTCAATATAGGTGAAGAGTGAAATTTTCCCATTGTGATTAATATTACTTATGGTTGTTGATAATTATGAAGGTCGGTTTAGTATAATAATTGCACCAGTTATTCCTAATATTGCATTGTGTTATAGTATGTATCTCTCTTTTGTGCTTATCTAGATTTTGTAATACATGATCAACTTTCATTTTGTATTATGTTGTTGTCCAAAAAATAAATAAATTGTCATTAGCATAACAAAGAAATAACTAACTATATACACCCATCTTATTTAGACTAAATATAACCTAAATTTCCAAATGTTTTGTTTTTGTTTACCATTTTGCTAATGACGATATGTTTCTGTAGCAAGACTCTATTAGTAATGTGAAGATCCACAAAGTCGAAGCCACAAACAATGATTGTGTTTTAATCCCAAAATATCATGCTTACAACCTTGTTGGAGTGCTTGAAGTAGGTCCATAAGATGTCCTCCTTTATCTCCCATGATATCACACCAATGTAGAGTTTCCCTTGGTTTCAGTGAATCTGGGTTTTTCACCTACGACCTCATTGAAAAAAATGATCATTTATTGTGAAAAGAAACGTCATAAGCCCTCCTATCATATCTATGTTTTGAACCTAAACCTCTAAAGAAATTAGAACATGAAACCAAATAATGCCCCTCTAAAACATTGAGAACCAACATTAATAAAATACCATTGCTAAATGTTACAAAATGTATTAAAGCATGCCAAATCCTATTTCTCATAGTTGCATACTTATGATCTCCATTCTCTTAATCAATGACTTTGTCACGTAACACACCAAATCAAATAATATTTGAACTACTAAGTACACCAAACATATCGTAAATCACCCACACCATTCCATAATATACCTCTATTTCTTTCAACAAAATCCATTTTATGGCTTCCTAGTGTCGCTAGGGACTTTCTCCAATTCACTTATAGCAACAAAAAAAAAGTGGGACTATGATATCTCTAATCCAACATTAATACTAGAAACCTTCCCGCAATTTTTAGCATAAAACTATGCATCCCCAACATTGACCTCAAGCTCTTGAGCCCTTTCACTATGAAAAGAACATTGCTAAAATCTTACTCTAATTCACTTGACCAACATTAGCAAAAAAAAAAATGGGACTATATCATCTCTAATCCAACATTACTACTAAAAACATTCCCAATTTTATTTTAGCATAAAACTATGCATCCCCAACATTGACCTCAATTTCTTAAGCCCTTTCACTATGAAAATAGCATTGCTTTGTTGGTTGCTCCATCCCTTGTGGAACCAACCATGGTCCCACTACACTCAAAAACATATTTGAAAAGAAACACTTGTTACATTCATCTATCCAAGTGATTGATTTATGAATACTAATGGTTAAATCAATCCCAACCATCACCTTTTTAGAGAAGTGAATGCAATTAAACACATTGCACACATCAACTACTATCCCATCTCATAATATTTTTTCAAATTAAAAACAAATCAAGACAATATCAACATGACAAAATAATTCCTTCGGGTGAATAGCTTTTTGTTTTTTAATTGATAAAACGATTTTTTTGGTATAGCACTCATTAAAAAACTTCCATCAATATTTATGAACCAATAAAAAAATTAAATTATATATATATAGTTTATATTTAATCCCTGCAATTGAAATTTGAAATTTGAAATTCGGTGAGAATTTGAAGCTCATATCTATATAAGATTAAGCCAAATGAAGTCTCTGTTATGCAATGCAACCCTCAACCCCTAACCTTAATAAGTCTCAGCTATGCAATTCAACCCTCAACCCCCAACCTTGAGCCATGTTTGAAGCAACTTCCAATAAAATTATATCTAGCTCAAAAAACAACATACAACTAATTATCACTGCGACCAAGGATCAACAAAACACCAAATTATACAAGATTGAATGTTGTAAAAATGTGGTGCATAACAAATCTACTCTCCTTAGAGATTTGAATAAGCTTTGAAGAAAAATTGCATGTGCTAATATTAGCTGTGAAATATAAGCTTCTTGTATTTTATAATGACGTTTTTACATTATTTTCTTTATAATCTAATATTTTTAGCTTTCTCGTATCATTCAATGGGAAATATTTACCACTACACTTTCATTATTTGAAACTTTTTCCTGAAAAGTAGATGGTATGCACCTTGATCAACGCTACCATGACAACCCACTGAAGAATCACTTCATTAAGAATGAGCTACACTACAAAATGCATTAATTGCTCCAACAGGTTTTAATAGTGGCTAACCAATCTTCCAGTAATTCTTCTCTCTATCCATTCACAACCACATTAATAGGTATCTGGTCTCCAAACTTTAGCAAGCCTTTCAAGAAAAAATTCATGATTAGATACCATCATAGTATTCATCAAATGAGTATTTGTTTATGATTGTATATAGGAAAAGTTGGATTTGAAAAGCATGGGGCAGTGTCACGTTGCATTTGCACCCAACGCACCTTCAGATGTGCCCCAAGGAGAGAGAGACAATTTTTTCGACCAAGAGGGGTGTTTTTTTAACAATGGTGGTCATGGTTGCGCTCTTTGGTCGTTCCTTAGAAGTATTATGGCTTAGTGGCACTGTTGACTGCCCTTTGTTGGGGTTTTTTTAACCCCAAAGTTGTTGTTTGGGGCTCCTAGGGGTTGATCACTGGGTCACATGGACCCATATCTTGTTTTCTTGCTCTGGTGGCTTTTGCTTCAACTATAGTACATATGTCTCCCTTCACAACCACTTAGGACACCCTCTTGTCCCTTTAGCTAGTTGGTGCCTTCTCTCCCTGGCCTTATTCCCTTAGAGGAAGCTATCATCCACATCAGGCCTTCTTGCTACTCTGAGGAGGGCATTGAGGGATTTTAAAACATTCTTGGAGTTAAATGGGGTGTAATTTCCTCCCTCCAGCTCACTCCGTGCTTTCCTTAGGAGTGATTCACTTATTTTAGCAAATTTTGGCACCTAGGGGAAAAATACCCTAAGTAGCCTACCTTAAGCCTACAATATGGCTATTTTTTATTATTATTAATTTTAATTTTAAGTTGACATTTTATAATATCAAATCGACATTTTAAAGGCATGTCAGCCTGGATATTTTTATAAAAAGTGAGTGTGAGATCAAACAAATAAATCTCCTCACTTCATTTTAACATAAGACTCATGGGATAAAAACACTATGCATTTATTCTACCCCTATTAGGGCTCTTTGGAGAGATGTGTCCCTCTTAAGGAAAGTTTTTTTATGGGTTTATGACAATTTCTTGAAGTACCTTGATTTTTTTCTCTTTCTCAAAGCTGAAGCTATGATTTGTTGGTGAACCATGTGCATAAGGAGGTATCTATGTCTTGTATTGATGAATGATGTTTTCTTGTAGATGGAATGGGATCCATTAGGTTGCATATTGTCTTTTCTATCTCTTCATCCACTTTTATCAACTTAGAGTAGAAGCACATCCTCTTTAAGAGTCTTCTAGGGTCAAAAACCTAGGTCTTTACGTTGATCACCTAACCTAGGATATCCTTCTCTCTATGTAAGCCATCCTCCCTAGATCTCTAGGTTAGGTCTTACTAGGGTTAGTTTCCTCTTGTCTTCGCATCCTTTTTCTCCTCTGAAACCTAGCATAGGGTTAGTATTAAGGTTATTTTAGGTTATTTGTAGGTCAATTTTAGACCTAGGTTAGTGTTATTTTTAGATCCCTTCACCTTCTAACACCCTAGCTCCTCCTTCATAAGGCCTCGCCCTACCTCCCTAACCCCTTAATCTATTCTCACCACCCTAACTCTCTCCTTCGTTGCCCTCCAAAAACAGCCCTAAACATGTTGTTGTGTCCCTCTCCTACACCCTCATAACCCTATACTAACCTCTTAAATCTCCCTATATATCCCTCTCCCTCTCCTTTCTTCCTCTTGGCTGCCTCCCTAAATCTTGAACAGTTTCCCATATCTCCTTCTCCACCTCATCTTCTGCCAATTTCTCCTTCGTCAAACTTTCCTCCTCCCTTTTCTCTCATGCTTTTCTTACTCATCTTCTTCCTAGCCCTCGGTCACCCACCAAACTCCTCTCGGGTCTACTAAAAATCCTTTGGGTTATCCTCCCTTCACTTTTCCAGACCCCTTCTACCCCTAGCAGCAATTTAGGGTTGCATCCTAGTTCCTAGGTCTAGTGTAGACCTCTAGTCAGCACATTCCCAACCTTATGTTGAGTGTTGAGGCGGACCTTACAATAGAAACCTTCCCATCCACCCATTCTGCCATACCTTTCTTTACATCATCCATCCAAACCCGGCACACAAGCTTACAAACAAGTGCTAAAGGGTTAGATATTAGTGTGGTCAAACTACAATAAAGAGTGTTAATTTTATCAATGTTTAAAGTTTAAACTCTGGAAACATTGTGATACCATTACATGAGGCTTTATTTCAGACTCAATACAATGACATGATACATGCTTGGTTATATATATATAGAGAGAGAGAGAGAGAGAGAGATATATATATATATATCGTTGTTTAAACAAAGTTTGTAATGAACAATGGTGGAAAACTAATAAATGATAATCCATAACTCATACATAACTAATATTGACTTGGTGACTGATATGTTGTTGGATTCTTGCATTAAGGGATATGGATGCTTAGTATGATGGAATCCCTCCTAAGGGGATATCCTCCTTTCGACAACAAGTCAAAATATTTTGCAATCAGTGGGATCTTAGCGTTAAGGAGTAAATATTGAAGATTATGAGCAACGAGCAAGACTCAGAGGAACCTGAAGCACTGCTTGATAACAAAAATGAAGATCAAGAAGCCTTAATTGAAGAAACCAAAGAATATGCAGAAGTGGTAAATGTTCCATGTCCTCAAGTGAAGGTCTCTTTGTTAAATAAATGTAACTATGTAAGATATTATATTTTGTATTATTATTGTCATTACCCCTTCCGGAGATGTTCCTTTGATTAGGGATGTCATTGATGTAATTTTTCATGTAAAGTCTTGAGGTAAAACCTCTGTTGTAAGTCGGGTCAGTACTACCCACAAAAGTATTATTAAAATTTATTCTTGAATATCCCAAAAAAAGTAGGACCTAGCACCAAGGATGTTGATGTATTTGTAACTTCGGAATGTATTTACTTGTATATTTCATATATTGTATTTCATTGTTCCCCGATGTTCATATCGGGAGAACCATTAATGTAATTAAGTCATGTAAAGTCATAGAGGTTAACCCTCCTTGTTGATCGGGGGGGAAAGTCCCCACAGTTGTGGGGCACTAGGGTCATTAGACTCTTCTAGAGAAGTCTGCCCTAGTAAGTAATTGTCAAGTCGAAAACTAGTATAAATAGAGAGTGAGCCTCTCTATTTGATACACACACTCACCCAGCTATAGCGCATAGGTGAGAGAAGAGGAGCTCACACAAGTGAGAGAGAGAGCAGTTGTTGGAGATCATCTTTCTGTCTTTGGGTTTTACTACTGCCATTGGTTCTCATTCTATCTCTGAGGAAGCTGCAAGGTTTTTTTCTTTATGGTTTCCTCGAGGATAAATATTTGTGTCTATTGTCACTTGTGATTGATTTATGTGCATGTTATTCTCTCAAATAAGGTCTTATGATCATATTGTCTAATTGATAAAAATATAACATGGTACCAGAGCTAACCTGAGAAGAAGACATTGTGCAGCTACAGAAGCTAGGGCTTATTAATTTTTGGGTCTCTCTCCACAATCCATCAACAAAAGGAGGCTAGGATTAATCTCCACTTAAGGGTGCATCTTCCTATCGAAGCAGAATCTGATTCTGAGCATTTTCAGTTTTTTACCTACCACTGCATCGAGAAATTAGGGCTTCTCACAGAAGAGGAAGTTTTTAGTGAGCCCAACATAGGATTGATCTCCTCATCAAAATCAAAGTTTAGAGACCAAGATCGAAGTTTTTGGTTGGGTAGAACTCCAGGAAAGTCAAACCCGAATCTGCCCCTGAACCAAAAAACCAATACTGCAAAAGGTCAACTCCAGATCCAGCTTCAGCTTCTCAAATTGGATCTCACTAGTTCTTAAAGAAAATGAATTGGACTCCTACATCAGTGGAGAGGTTCCAGTTCTAGAGGGAGATGGGGCTAAGGCCTTACACAAAAAGAACTTGATCAGGGCCAAGAGGGTTATTGTTGATTCAATCAAGGATCACCTCATACCACAGGTGTCCTCCCTAAAGACACCTAAAGAGATGTTTGATGCGCTGACCAAGCTAGTTGAAGGGAAGAACATAAATCGGAAGATGACCATGAGAAATCAACTGAAGAATGTGAAGATCCAGAATGCAGATACCATACTCATTCTTTACAAGGGTCTCCTAGATCAAAGAACAACTTGAAGCAGTAGATGAAGAAGTAGAGAATGCAGAAATTGTGATGACCACCTTGAATGGTCTCCCTATGTCATGGGACTCCTTCATTCAAGGGATTTGTGCTAGAAGAAAGCTAATCACCTTCAGTAGGTTGTGGGAGGAATGCTCACAAGAAGAAGCTCGAATAGTAGCTCAAGAAGAAAAGATGGGAAATGAATATCAAGCTCTCACATTACATACCAAGAAAAATAGAAGAGACCATCATCATCACAGAGGTAAGCATTCACGTCAGAATAAACCTAGAAGAGATCTATCTAGTATCTGATGCAATACATGCGATGAGAAAGGACACATATCCATATTCTATCCCAGAAACAAAGGTGGCCCTCAAAAGAAGAAGAACTACAAAAGAAGATAGCATGCTCACATTGTAGAGGATGATGAAGCTCCAAGAAAGAGAGTCAAAGAAGAAGACTTTTCTAGTGATGAAGAATATGTTTTGATTTCTGCTCTCACAGGAACTGTCACACATGGAAGCAATGATTGGCTCATAGATACTGGGGCTTCCAAGCATATGACGGGATTCAAAGAATCCTTTGTAAAACTATCAGAACATGGGTCACCCATAAGGTGAAACTTGGGGATGATTACCAATATCCCATAAAAGGTGGTGGTGAATCCTCCTATAAGCTAGACTCGGGAAATTCTATGAAGATACAGGATGTCTTGTTTGTACCAGGACTAAAGAAGAACCTCATCTCCATCTCTGCATCAGATGCAAAAGGCATGTGGGTTTCATTTGTAGTTGTCCAAGTCCTTATGTGGCCAAAGGGAAAGAATATAGAAAATGCAGTTGTGATTGGAGAGCAAGAGGGAGGATTATACAAGCTAAAAGGCCAACCAAAACAAGCCTTGGTCCATGACTCAGTAGAGCCAAATGAACTTTGGCACAGAAGGCTTGCACATATGCATTATGGGGCACTACCACTTGCAAGCAAAGATGTTGAAGGTATTCCAGAAATAAAGGAAAAACATGAAGGTGTTTGCAAAGGATGTGTGAAAGGAAAGAACACAAAGAAGAAATTTCCAAGTAGCGAAAGAAAAGCAAAAGGAATCTTGGAAATCATCCACTCCGATATATGCGGTCCGATGTCATCTAGTTCATTGAGTGGGTATGTATACTATATTTATTTCATTGATGACTTTTCTAAGAAGACATGGATATACTTCTCGAAAAACAAAGATGAAGTATTCATCAAGTTCAAAGAATTCAAAGCCTTGATCGAGAAGCACACAGAAAAGAAAATCAAGACTTTTCGATCAGACAATGGTGGAGAATTCACATCAAATGAATTCAAAGAATTATGCAGAGATTCTGGTATTAAGAGGGAGTTTACCACTCCATATAATCCACAACAGAATGGGGTTGCAGAAAGAAAGAATAGAACGATCATGGAAGTTGCAAGGGAAATGCTTCATGATCAAGATTTTTCCATGCATCTATGGGCAGAAGCTGCTAGGACAGTTGTGTATGTATAGAACCATACTCCACATAGAGTACTTGAGAAAAACACATCTAAAGAAGTATTCTTCAGCAAGAAACCAGAAGTCAGTCATCTTAGAATATTTGGTTGTCCAGTGCACATACACATTCCAAAAGAAAAGAGGAAAAAATTAGATCCTTCAGGAAAGAAGTGTATATTGTGAGATATAGTGAAAGCTCGAAGGCTTACAGAATATACTTCCCAAGATTCAAGAATATCGACATCAACAGAGACATAACATTTGACAAAAAATCAGCTTACAACAAATCTAGAAAGAAACCTGTTGAAGACCCTGAAGAAACAGAAGCACCCAGGATTCAAGATACAACTATGAACGATGCAACTCAAGAAGAAGATCAAGAAATAGAAGAACCTCAGGAACCTCGAGACCCACCCCATGAGAAGAATACTCACAAGAGGAAACCTACATGGGTACGAGAGGTTATCCAAGGTACAAAAAGATATGTGGCTCCAAAAGAAATGCACAGAGAAAGGAAAAGAACCAGGTCCTACTCCGGTTATGTAGCCCTATTATGTGACATCATTGATAAAGAACCTTCCGACTATGAAGAAGGGGCAGAAAATAAACAATGGAAGGATGCTATGATCGAGGAGTACCAGTCGATCATGAAGAATGATGTCTGGGAGGTTGTCCCAAGACCAAAGGGAAAGTCTGTTGTGACTTCCAAATGGATTTACAAGATAAAACATACTGCAGATGGAATCATAGAGAAAAATAAAGCAAGATTTGCGGCTCGTGGCTTCTCCCGGAAAGAAGGAATAGATTATGAAGAAACTTTTGCACCTGTAGCCAGATACACTTCCATCAGATCAGTACTTGATCTGGCTGTAGTAATGAAATGGAAGATACACCTGATGGATGTCAATACTGCTTTCTTGAATGGTGTAGTGGAAGAGGAAGTGTATGTGGAGCAACCACTCGGTTTTGAGACACATGACAGGGAAAATCATGTGTGTAAATTGAAGAAAGACCTGTATGATTTGAAACAGGCACCTAGGACATGGTAGAGAAGAATTGACAGCTTCCTAACTAGTTTGGGCTTTACCAAGAGTAAAGCAGATTCCAACCTTTACTGCAAGGTTGAAGAAGGGAACCTAGTGATACTCCTACTATATGTAGATGATATGTTTGTAACAGGTGAGGATGGGTTGATTGCTGACACAAAGAGGAAGCTTGTTGATGAGTTTGAAATGAAAGACTTGGGTATGATGCACTACTTTCTAGGCATAGAGGTGTGGCAGAGTGTAGATGGAATCTCCCTGGGACAAGGGAAGTATGCACTAGAGATCCTGAAGAAGTTTGGGATGATGGATTGCAATGCCATAACAACACCTATGGCATCGAACCTAAAGCTATTGAGTGATGCTTCATCAGATTCGATTGATGCTACGATGTATCATCAGATGATTGGGTCCTTGATGTATCTGACGGACACGAGACCACATATTTTCTTTTCTGTGAACACATTGAGCCAGATCTGAGACATGTTCATTTGATTGCTACAAAGCATATTCTGAGGTACCTGAAGGGTACAGTTGACTATGGGCTCAAGTATGAGGCGAATCAGAAGATTAACCTAGAAGGTTATGTGGATTCAGATTGGGCAGGCAGTTCCATTGATAGGAAGAGAACTTTGGGGTGCTACTTCGGTATGGGATCAGGTGTGATCTCTTGGTTTAGCAAGAAGCAGTCCTGCGTGGCACTGAGTACAGCCAAAGCAGAGTATGCCGCAGCTTGTTCAGCTAATTGTGAGGTAGTGTGGCTGAGAAAGCTACTATCTGATTTGTTTGATCTCCAATTGGATGTTACTTGTATATATTGCGACAACCAGAGTTGTGTGAAGTTATCGGAGAACCCAGTGTTCCATGATAAGTCGAAGCATATCGAGATCAAATATCAGTATATCAAGGATATGGTGCAGAGAGGAGCAGTGAAGCTTCAGTATGTTGCGACGGAAGAACAGATAGTTGATGTGTTGACCAACCCATTAGCCAAAGTGAAGTTTGAGTGCTTCAGGGAGAAGCTTAGTGTTCTCTAGATCGAGGTTCCTTCCAAGGGGAATTGATGAGTCCGTGATCCTTTCTGACATGGTGGTAGGATTGGTTCCTCCCATGTTCAGATGTAAGTACTGAGCCTTTCTGACATGGTGGTAGGATTGGTTCCTCCCATGATCAGATGTAAGTGTTGTGTCCTTCTGACATGGTGGTAGGATTGGTTCCTCCCATGGTCAGATATAAGTGCAGTGACCTACATCCAGCATGAAAAAGGGTTGGCTCTGTAGAGACCTACATCCAGCATGAAAAAGGGCTAGCTCTATAGAGGTAAATCCAGCATGAAAAAGGGTTGGCTCTGTAGAGGCCTACATCCAGTATGAAAAAGGACTGGCTCTGTAGAGGTACATCCAGCATGAAAAAGGGTTGGCTCTGTAGAAGTACATCCACCATGAAAAAGAGTTGCCTCTGTAGTGGCCTACATCCAGCATGAAAAAGGGTTGGCCCTGTAGAAGTACATCTAGCATGAAAAAGGGATGGCTCTATAGTGGCCTGCATCCAATATGAAAAAGCACTGGCTCTGTAGAGGTACATCTAGCATGAAAAAGCACTGGCTCTGTAGAGATACATCTAGTATGAAAAAGGATTGTCTCTATGAATTTACATCCAGCATGAAAAAGGGTTGGCTCCGTCAATGAAACCTACATAGAGTCTAAGCCTACAACCAACATGAAAAAGGGTTGGCTCTGTATAAATTTCTATGACGAGAAGAATTGAGATATAGCACCATTTGATCAAGATAGTGGAAGCAGTGATGATGATGATGATCCAATGATGATCCAACTTTGATGATGATCCAGTGATGATCCAGCTTTGATGATGATCCAGTGACGAATACTTGTGCTAATGAATTGTGTCAAGAGAATACCTTCCTAGTTAAGAGGGAGTGTTTATGTATTTGTAACTTCAGAATGTATTCACTTGTATATTTCATATATTGTATTTCATTGGTCCCCCCAATGTCCCTATCGAGAGAATCATTAATGTAATTAAGTCATGTAAAGTCATAGAGGTTAACCCTCCTTGTTTATCAGGGGGGAAGTCCCCACAGTTGTGGGATACTGGGGTTATTAGACTCTCCTAGAGAAGTCGGCCCTAGTAAGTAATTGTCAAGTCAAAAACTAGTATAAATAGAGTGAGCCTCTCTATTTGATACCCACACTCACCCAGCTATAATGCATAGGTGAGAGAACAGGAGCTCACACAAGTGAGAGAGAGAACAGTTGTCGGAGGTCATATTTCTATCTTTGGGTTTTACTACTACCATTGGTGCTCATTCTATCTCTGAGGAAGTTGCAGGGTTTTTTCTTTATGGTTTCCCCGAGGATAAATCTTTGTGTCTATTGTCTCTTGTAATTGATTGTTGTGCATGTTATTCTCTCAGATAAGATCCTAAGATCATATTGTCTAATTGATAAAAATATAACAAAGGAGAATTCATCCCAGTTGGGTTACTAGGCCTCTCAACTGATCAGTATAAATAGGAGAGGCACCTCCCTCATTTGGACAAGGAGTATAACTTAGCAGTTACGCTAGAGAGAGAAAGAGTAGTCCATATGGGAGAGAGGAGGTAGTCCAGTATTATTTGTGGGGTCTTATAAGTGTTATTCTTTGGGTCTTACACTGTACTTGGTTGAATTCTATATCAAGGAAGTTTTGTTGGGTTTTCTCCCCCATGAGGGTTTCTCGAGATAAATCTATGTGTTCTTTTGTGTGGTTGTGCTTGTCTTCCTTTCAGTGATCCTTTTGTATATGGTTATGATGTTATGATGCTAAATGTTATTATATATTGTGTAACCGTTGAAAACTTAACATGGTATCAGAGCCACCCTGAAAGAATTCTTTGTACAGCTGAAATACTGCTACAATGACAGCTACTGAAGATTAGGGTTTCATGCTCAAAAACCCTGGAAAGCAAAAATTAGTCACCTTGGGACTTTCTCTATAACTCGATATTGGAGTAGACTCAGGAGGGGAAACTTTGGCAGGACGAAGATGAAATATTTTTGTACCTTCTGTGAAATTTTTAGCCTCGGATTCGTTATACTTCGAGAGAATTGCTTCTTGCAAATTAGGGTTCCAGCCTTCTCTAGAATACAGTCATAAACAGGACACCTAGGGATAATTTCTATATTTCGGGATACGAAGGTCCAAATTCAATTTCACAAGATACTGCAGATAGGGAATGGACTTTAGTTTTTGTGGTCAGAGTTTCAGGCCGCAAAGATGAAATAGTGACACTTGGAAGTTCGTACAAGTTATCTATGTTCAACAATCCTCAAACAAGTCACCTTGGTAAAACATGCGCAAGTACCACTTGGAGAATCCAATTCTGCTCTAACCTGTGGGTTTGGAAATAAGACAGATCAAGCTACCTCATGATGAAGTTTCAGACCCATAGGAGCAGTAATTTCGGAGATACAATGGAATCAATATCAAGAAATTCTACATAAGAAATTGGAGAAAACTAGGGCTTCCTATTCCAGGCACTTCCCTCCACCAATCAGTTGAAAAATGAGTACTATCAAAATATCCTTATGAGGGCCCATATGTCTATGGAATAAGTTTCTCATTCTATGAAACTTCAGTTTTTTACCTAACACTGTTGCTGGGGAAAACTAGGGCATCAGATATTTTGCAGTTTTGTCCACAGTTTTGGGAAAATGAGTATGTTTCTCAGCTCTTCTTGAAGAGGCGCATATTTCTATCCAATCAGATCTGAAAGATACCTAAGTTGAAAAAATATGATTTCTCTATCAAACCCTAGGTGCACCAAAAGCAGTGTTCTAGAAAATCTTTCAAGCAAGCATCAAGTTGAAGCAATATCATTGGTAAGTTCTATCCTCTCTATTTCCATCTGAGGTTCTCAATTTTATTATGATGACAAACAGTACCAAGCTTAGGGACAAGATTAAAGGAACTGATAACTCTTGACCGTGGAAGTATAGAGTACTTCTCATACTTGAAGAAGCATGACCTAGAGAACTGTGTCAAAAATCAGTTACAGATCCATAGGGAGATGAAGACAAAGTACAAGAAAGAGTTAGTCAAAGCCAAGAGGATTATTTCCATCTCCATTGGATATCACATGTATCATCCTTGAAGACTCCCAAGGATATTTTCGATGCAATGACTGGCTTGTATGAAGGAAATAATATTAACAAGAAGATGACCTTGAGAACTTAACTCAAGGATGTAAAGATGCAAATGTCAGAAAGCATTCAATATTACTTTACAAAGACTCTCTCAGATCAAGGAGAAACTTGAAGCCATTGGAGATAATGTCAAAGAAGCAGAAGCGAAGATTACAACCTTGAATGGCCTCTCAATATCATGGGATTCATTTGTTTAATGAATATGTGCAAGAAGGAAGTTGATCTCTTGCAGCAGACTATGTGAAGAATGCACACAAGAAGAAGCTTTGCTCATAACAAGAGATGAGAATATAGGAGCAACAGTAGATCAAAATCTTATAGTTTACCCCATAAGAAATAATAGAAAGAAGAAGTACCATCATCACAATATAAGACAAGATGAATCATCCCAACATTCGATACTAAACTTGTGATGATAAGGGACACTACTCCAGAGATTGTCACAGAAATAGAGGCTCCTTCAACAAGAATTCAAACAAGAAAATACATCATTCTCACACCATTGAAGATGATGAACCAACTAATTCAAAGAAGAAAAATAAGATTCATCAAGTGATTAGGAACATGAATTCTACTAGTGAAGACAAAGACCATACTCTTATATGTCTCAGTATTTGGATAAGAAGGAATGCATTTAGTGACACTCAAAACCAGTACACAGCTTCCCAGAATCGGACGAGGAATTAGAAGGCTCCAGTAATTCTTACAAGGACATAAGGATCAAGAAGGATTTCTTAGAATCAGATGATAAAGTAGAAGGCTCCAGTTATTATTATCAAGAAGGAGTCCACCCACCAAACAAATAACGATAAGTATTTGAATTGTCATTTCCTATATAAATAGTTGCTTAAATGACATTGTTTAGTTGTGTACATATCTATGTTCAAGAAAATGTATTGTGCATGATAGGATGGTTGCATTAATGAACAATATATTACTAATATGCAAACTAGGAAACTAGTAATTTTCGTCCTTGGCAATTATTTGACCCTTAGCATCAAGTTGACAAACTCTCATGAATATGGAAAATGTGATTAGGCCATTGTGACCCAATGCAAAATTCGGGAGATGACACCTATGGTGCTATACAACATTCCATTGTTACTTATCTAGAATGAAACCTCTTTGCTGACATATTGGGATTAGTGCACAATCTCAATAATGTTATGGTAGAGATGGAAGGCATCTAGAGAGCTTCTATGTTTATACGAGATATGGATAAATGTTGTATTGGCTAAAATGGTTGCATGATTATATTCTTATGCATAAAAATTCATCATTAAGAATATGTCTTATGAAATGTTTTTAACCATGCTACTGATATATTTGACTTGTAGGAAAGATCGTGTGCAATCACCTATAAGAAAAGAAGGATGAGACTTGTTCTGGAGAACAAGTGACGAAATTTCAATTAAAAGATACAATCTAATAAATATACATGAAGATGAATATGAAGCTTCTAGGGTCAGAGACACCGTGGCAAAAGAAAGGGCTTGAGAAGAATATAAGAATCATGATCTAACCTAAAGAGAGCGGTATATCCACCTCGAGAGATGAATTATTCCTAGAGCAGGAGAGATAATTCGAGATGAAGAAAAGTATGATGGGACTTCCAACTAAAGTAAGAGGCCTCGGATACACTCTAGTTATGTGACACAGTTGAGTGACATCATTGATGTAGACCCTTCCAGCTGTGAAGAAGTAGCCAAGGAGAAATGGAAGAATCCATGATCAAAGAGTACCAGTTGATCGTGGGGAATGATGTCTAGGATACGGTTTTGAGACCTGAAGGGAAGTTCGTAGTGTCTTCCATGTGGATCTACAAGATCAATTATGCAGCAAATGATAGCATCGAGGATACAAACCAAGGTTCGTGGTTTCTCTCAGAAAGAGGGAGTAGACTATGGCATAACATACTCCATTGACCAAACACACTTCTCCAGTGAAATAGAAGTGTATATCGAGTAGAGAACCACATGTTGACAAAAGAGTTTGTACGATCTCATAAGGCACCCATGGATAAGCACATCTAGTTACATGAGGATCTTGAAGATCACCTAGAGTGATGAAGATCTTAACCTTTTCTACAAGGTTGAATATGGAAGCGTATAGAGGACAACAAGGTCACAGATGGATGCAAGAGGAAATTTTCAACAAAGTTCAAGATAGAGGATCTTGGTATCCAATGACCTAAGATGGATACATAGAATATCGGTAGCACCGGATGCTAAATTTCACTCTAAGTACAAAATGTTTCGATACATAGATTACAAATGTAAAAGGAGGATGATGCTCCACTTCAAAGGGAGTGACTGCAGAATATCTCTGAGTTGGACATGGTACGACAGGATGGACAGCTTCCTGATGGACTAAGGCTTTACCAAGAGTAAAGTGGGTTCCAACCTTTACCTTAAGGTTGAATGCGGAAGAATGGTATATGTCAATGACCTGACAAGATGAACTCATTGTAGATACAAAGAGGAAGTGTTGAAGATGGAAAAAACACTTCAGGATGGTGTTTCAGTTTGGGATCAAGTGTGATATCATGGCTTAGTAGAAAGCGGTTGAGTACATTAGAGCATGTTTAGCCTGTAGTGAAGCAGTATGGCTTTGCAAACTATTAGCAGGATTGTCGAGATAGATGCAATGAATATTTATTGTGACAACCAGAGTTACACCAAGCTAACAGAGAACCTGGTGTTTCATAAAGTTATGGATATGGTGTAGAGAGGAGAGATGAAGCTCTAGTATGTTCCTACAGAGAAACAGTTTGTTGATGTGTTGACTAAGACTCTATCTCGTCTAAAGGTTGTTGATGTGTTCTAGATATCAATGCAAAATTAATTTAAATTATTTAATCTAATCAATATAATGCCTTCATTCATACTCCTAATTAGGCTAGCATTAGATCCTACTCTAATTTGGGTATGGAATACCAAATATAGATTAATTTAAATTAGATTAAGATAATAAGCCTATGATTTATCTACTATAAAGAATAGTTATATTAAATCATAACTTAAAATAGGAAAAGGGATAGGAGCATATGCATAGTATCAATTACTGTAAAATGTAATTATGATTCATGTCTATACTCGAATTATGCTTTAACAATACTTAAACAGATAAGAATAGAAATAGAGAACCCTGACACCACTGTCAGGAAAACAGAATTGAAGATGTCATTCCTCCCAACTAAATCCTAGATAAATTGAGTCTTACTTGCTCTAGAACCCCTGAGTCTATTTGTTGAACCACAAGGACAAAATCCAATCAATGCACCATCTCTTGCATTAACAGATCATTTCCCCATCCATCGCTATCGTCCTGCTTGCTTGATGGACATACTATTATATAGTATTTTTCCTAGGACTTGGTCATTTATGAGCCTCCTTCCCTTTAGCACTCCCCAAGAAGTCTTGACTTGATTTTGGGGAAAATGTCTCCTACATCACTTTAGTTTTCACTCAGTAGCTTTCGTCACTTGTATTTTCCACTTGTGGGTCAGCAAACACTCTTTCAATAGCTACTTCAATTCTGATTCCTCTCAGTATTTTTAATTATTAAATAAAAATAATTCATTACATCTATTATAATTTTCTAGTCAAAATAAGTAAAAAATAAAATATTCAAAGAATAATCATTTTCATTTATTCTATGTGTTACAGTATTATGGAAGGTAAGTTAAAGGATAGGCAAGCCCAACATGAACTCAATGCAATATTGTTGCAAAATATGACTGAAATCAAAGGAAATCCAACACTTACATCTAGTGATGTGGTGGGAGGTAACACATAAGCAAGAAAAATATAAAAGGGAAGAAAAGTATGATTCAAGTTACTCTTATAAATCAGAAAGAAGGAGTTATAGAAATAGCTCTTGTTGAACTAACTTGGGCAATCTCTCCTGGCGACTCCATTGAAGAAAAGATAAATAATATTAAAGCAAACATTCTCAGGAAAAGATATGGGGATGTTTGACCAGTTTGACTTCTTAAACATCCCAAGATACCTAAACAAGTTCAACAAGTATCATTGTCTCAAATCTATTCCGACATTTCACAAGGATGAAGATACAATTGCAACACATGTTACGAAGTTCAAAGAAGTCCTTGTGGCATGGGACATTGCGGACGAGGATGCCATGATATAGTTATTTGTGATGTCCCTCGGTCTGGGAGGGAACCAGGATATAAATGCTTGGTATGATGGACTCCCTCCTAAGGGGATATCCTCCTATTGACAACTGATCAAAGTATTCTGCAATCAGCGGGATCTTAGCGTTAAGGAGGAAATATTGCATATTATGACCAAAAAATAAGCCTCAAAGGAGCCTAAAGCACTGCGTGATAACAAAAATGAAGATCAAGAAGCCTTAATTGAAGAAACCAAAGAATACGCAGAAGTGGTAAATGTTCCATGTCCTCAAGTGACGGTCTCTTTGTTAAAAAAGTGTAACTGTGGAAGATATTATATTTTATATTATTATTTTCATTACCCATTCTAGAGATGTCCCTCCGATTAGGGATGTCATTGATGTAATTGGTAATGTAAAGTCTTGAGGTAAAACCTCTGTTGTAATTCGGGTCGGTAGTACCCACAAAAGTATTATTAAAATGTAATCTTGGGTATCCCAAGGCAAGTAGGACCTGGAAGAAACGAGAATTCATCCCGGTTGGGTTATAAAGCCTCTCAGTTGATCAGTATAAATAGGAGAGGTGCCTCCTCATTTGTACAAGCAGTATAACTTAGCAGTTACGCTAGGGAGAGAAAGAATAGTCCATCTAGGAGAGAGGAGGTAGTTCAGTATTATTCGTGGGGTCTTATAAGTGTTATTCTTTGGGTCTTACACTATATTTGGTTGAATTCTATATCGAGGAATTTTTGTTGGGTTTTCTCCCCCATGAGGGTTTCCCAAGATAAATCTATATGTTCTTTTGTGTGGTTGTGCTTCTCTTTCTTTCAGTGATCCTTTTGTATATGGTTATGATGTTAATATGCTAAATGTTATTAGATCTTGTGTAACCATTGAAAAATTGAAATGGTATCATATCCACCCTGAAAGCAGTCTTTGTACAGCTTAAATACTACTACGATGGCAGCTATTAAAGATTAGGGTTTCATGCTCGAAAACCCTAGAAAGCAAACATTAGTCATCTTGGGACTTTCTCTATAACTCGGTATTGGAGCAGGATCGAGAGAGGAAACTTTGGAAGGATGAATATGAAATATTTTTGTACCTTGTGTGAAATTTTCAGCCTCATATTCGTTATACTTCAGGAGATATGATTCTTCCAAAGCAAGGTTCCAGCCTTCTCCAGAATACAATCATAAGCAGTACACCTAGAGATAATTGTTATATCTCGGGTTAGGAAGGTCCAAATGAAATTTTGCAAGATGTTACAGATAGGGAACATACTGTAGTTTATGTAGTCATAGTTTAAGACACCAAATATGAAATAGTAACACGTGGCAATTCGTACAAGTTCTCTATGTTGAACAGTCCTCAAACAAGTCATCTTGGTAAAAATCACACAAGTACCACTTGGAGAATCCAATTCTTCTCTAACCTATGGGGTTGGAAATAAGATAGATCAGGCTACCTCAGGATGAAGTTTCAAACCCATAGGAGTAGGGATTTCAAAGATACAACAGAATCAATATTAGAAAATTCTACAGAAGAAATTGGAAAAAACTAAGGCTTCCTATTCTGGGCACTTCCCTCCGCCAATCAATTGAAAAAGGAGGACTATCAAACTCGCTTTAGGAGGGTGCATATGTCTATGGAAGAAGTTTCTCATTCTTTGGATCTTCAATTTTTGACCTAACACTACTGTCGGAGAAAACTAGGGCATCAGATATTTTGCAATTATATCAACAGTTTTGGGAAAATGAGTATGTTGCTCAGCTCGCCTTGAAGAAGCGCATATTTCTATCTAATCATATCTGAAAGATACCTTAGTTGAAAAAATATGGTTTCTCTGTCAAACCCTTCATCTAAGATAATGGGACCCAAATAGTGAATTTTATCTTTATAAAAGTCACATTTGATCAACTTTGCATGCAACTTATGCTCCCTTAGCAATTGCAATGTCATTCGCAGATCTTCTTCATGCTCTTCTTCAATCTTAAAATAAATAAGAATGTCCTCAAAGAAAACAAGAACAAACTTGTCCAGATACTTGCTGAAAACACTATTCATGAGACACATAGATGTAGTTGGTGCATTTGTGAGACCAAATGGTATCACTACAAAATCATAATGTCCATGTTAAAGTTTTAGCATTAGCTTAAACTTTTAAAAATATGCAGATCTACTTAAAACAATTCAGCAGTAGTAAAAAACACATTCAGCACATCAGCACACATGGACACAAGATTTTTCACCGGGGAAACCTTCAAAGGACAAAAACCACAAAAGCATTAATAGTTCATCTCGTAAATGGGATGACTCAGAAAATTCTTCAAAAAGTTCCTCAATTCCAGATCTGGAATTTTCCCACAGTAACAGTAAAATTCATCAATAAAACTTAGACTGATAATTTTACCCACAATTTCCAGAATTTGCAAAAATTACAAATTTAGGGTCGTTTCCATAAAACTGAGATTTTCTCTCCTTCCCAAAAAATCACAGCTGTTAGTAAAAATCTCAAACTGTTAGCTGCCCCGAAAATTACCTGCTGCCCGAAAAAAATATCAGGCTTCCCAAGCTGGCCATCTGCCCGAAAATGCAGCTTTGTTGCTTCCCATGATCTGTTGCACAGTTGTGTTGTTTCCTGAGAGATGAGCAGCCCTGATCGAAATCCTTAGGGCCTGCCCGTGAGCTGCCCGAAGGACTATACGGCTGCCTGGAGAAAAGACAGACAACCCGTGAGGAGAGAGAGAGTGTGGGTTGGCCAAAAAATTTAAGAGCTATCACAAAAAAATTCTGTGATGAAGAATGTTGATGAAAACCCTAGCTGAGGGTTTGTTGATGATGCCCTAGGTGTAGGCAAAGATATTCTTCGATAAAAGTAGCAGCTTCACCTGTGAGAGAGAACTTGTGTGTATAATGAGAAGACTTTATCTTTTTTTATAGCCTTCGTTCACCTGTAAGTGGACAAGATTAGGAAAGATAAAAATAATAATATTTTTAATCTTTTCCTAATTTCACTTTCACTTTTACCAAAAGGGTCCTTTTATTTTTCCTTTGACTTTTATAAGAAGTCCTTATTTATTTTGACTTTCACTTGTGGTCATTTTCTTGTGGTCAAAAAGTCTTTATTTATTTTGACTTTTGACTTTGGCATTTTTCCAAGTGCACATGTGGTCATTACCTGTGGTTCTTTTTAATTTCAAAAGTACATCATCATAAACCAAGAGAGTTATTAATGCTTTTATCTCACACACTGTGTAACACCTGGATCCGGTACTATGATAACTTAACCAAGGGTAGCTAATCCTTAGAGAAGCACACCAAGCCCATAAATCAAGGTTCAAAGTGCCACACACATGCCCAGACCCAGTCTAGGGCTCACAGTGTCTTCATTCTCCAAAAGAATGGCTACTCATAACTAAGCTGAGTCTATCAGTCCTAGATTGGTCTACATCATGGTCCCGAACCAGATGTCTACTTAACACAAGGTTGAGTCTACGCAGGGAAGAGGTGGGTCTATATCATGGTCCCAGACCAGATATCTACCATTCAACAGAATGGTCACTCAACACTGGGTTGAGTCTTCGCCGTGGTCCCATTCTTCTGAGAGAAGGGCTCTCGATGTTGCTCAAAAAAATCAACAATCCATACCTTGTTATGAAGGTTGTCTTATGAAAATATTCATCTTTGATTCTTAACTGATGGTAACCAGACCTCAAGTCAATCTTTGAAAATACCTTTGCTCCTCTCATTTGATCAAAAAGGTTATCAATTCAAGGTAAAGGGTATTTGTTCTTCACATTAACCTTGTTCAACTGTTTGTAATCAATACATAACCTGAGTGTACCATCTTTTTTTTCACGAACAGAACTGGTTCTCCCCACGGGGACACACTTGGCCTGATATACTTGTCCAACAACTCTTGCAGCTGCATCTTCAGCTCTAGCAATTCTGGTGTATTCATCCTATAGGGTGTCTTGGACACTGGTGATGCTCCAGGCACAATGTCAATAGTAAAATCAATGTCTCTCTTTAGAGGAACCCTTGGAATTTCATCAAGAAAAACAATCATGAATTCCTGCAATACATGAAAGTCCTCCAACCTGAGAATTACATTCTCTATTGCCTCCAAAACATGGGCTGCATACAATCTACAGCATTTCCTATATAACTTCTTCAGCTGCATTGTTGAAATCTGCCTAACAGAAATCACTTTTGGAATGCCTCTTACAACCCTTGGATTTCCTTCCTCATCCATGCATTCAAAAGTCTGATTGTAATAGTCAAGCTTAACTCTGTGAGCTTCTAACCAGTCCATTCCAATCAGAATATCATAGGAACCAAGTCGTAGAACATTCAACTCTGCACAAGTGACTATCCCATCCATGACTAATGGACACCTTTCTACTACTTCACTAACTTTTCTCTTGGTTCCAGTGGCTAGTTGAACTAACCATGATTTGTGTTAATAAACATCATTTGTTAGAAAATCTCAGAATTCAAAAACCACTTACCGTGGAACCAATAGCTCTGAAAACTATTCGCTTGGACCATTTGGCCCAATGTTGTAACCAATAGCTCTGAAAACTATTCACTTGGCTCATCTAGGCTCAATGTTGTAACCAACCTGGCTCTAATACCACAATGTCACGTCCCCTCCCGCCTTGGAGGATAAACGCGACCACTACTGCGCTCTAATACCACAATGTAGCGTACCCGCTACACTAGTATACCACGATGTCATGGACCCGGTGCCCATAATGTCCAACGAAGTCATTCAAACACTTTCCGCCTTTCGCCTTCCACTGCGGAACTTATGAATCAGAAATTCAATGTATCGATACCTTGACTTGTCCACTTTCTGCCTTCTGACTTCCTCCTTCCGTTGCGGACCTCTAAAATCAAAAAACCTACGAAACGAACACTTGTCTTTCAACTTTCCACCTTCCAATTTCTGCCTTTCTACCTTCCGCTGTGGACCTCAAAAATCGAAAAAACAACTCTTTGCCTTAACCTTTTTCCCATTTTCCGCCTCCCATCTTCCGCAGGCAAATCTCGAGGTTTGGAAAACACACTTTTTCCTTGGAATCTCTAGCTCTTTTTCCGCTTCGAACTTCTGCCTTCCGCAGGTGGATTCTGGGGTGCGGAAAATCAGCATTCACCTTGTTTCAACTTCTCTCCTCCACCTCCCACCTTCCAAAGGCAAATTTCGGGGTGTGGAAATGCTTAAATCAGATGCTTTCTGACTCTATAACCAGGCTTCTATCCTCCATGATCATAAGAAAAATACATTGATACATACAAGGCATATATAGATGCAAATGAAGGAACATTTAACAACAGTAAACTCTATTGAAATCATTCGCGAGCATTCATCGTATTCAATTCATTCATAAATAAATACATTGCATAAATAAGAATAACAGAGAATACTTATCTTGAGAATGAAGTTGTCATGCAACTAGCTATGTCGTTGCAACGTTCCACCCAACCATAGGCTAGTTGTGTTCATTAATCTCTCAACACAACTGCCACCCTCGAGCTAGGCATGATTTCCACAAGGAACTAGGGAACAGCAGACTCACACATAGCCAGATCTTATCACACACAGTCAATCCAACCTTCAGTTGGGTTTATCAGAATGTTCAGCCAAGCCAGCACCCAGTTGGGTTTTTCAGGGTACAGGAAATCAAGCAAATACACTGCTGGGTTTATCAGGATACATAGCCAAGCCAGCTAACAGTTGGGTTTATCAGACTGCATACAGTCAATCCAACATTCACATTAAGGACTAGCCAAGCCAACAAATGGTTTTATCAGGCTACACAACCAAGCCATCTCACTGCTGGGTTTATCAGGCTACTCAGCCAAGCCAGCATTCACAGTCGGTTTTATCAGGTTGTCCAGCCAAGGGTCACACATGGCCAAATGCACAACAAGACACATCCAATCCAACTACCAGTTGGGTTTATCAGGTTGCTCAACCAAGCCAAGATGCAATTGGGTTTATTAGGCTGCCCAGCCAAGACAATATAAAATTGGGTTTATCAGACTGTCAGCCAAGCCAATCTCCTTTGGGTTTATCAGGCTTCTAAGGCAGTGGAAGGAAGAATGGATAAGTTAGTGGCGCATTCAAGAGCTAGGGACTCCTCTACAAAATCTATCTAGCCTGGCATCCAAAATACCTACACACCCAACGCAAGGAAGCATCCATTTCTCTGCTACATAGTCCATCGGACTATGCCTTCCCTTTTAGTGCTCTTTAGGGTGTGCATAGAAGATTCACCAACCACTCTTATCTTTTCGTGAAATTCCTCTCTGCACTAGGTTTATCAAGCCCATTCAACATCTCTTCCACTCCTAAGTCTTGCATACAGTTCAGACCCAAACCAAGGTACACATCACAGCAAACCACAAAGATACACAGCAACACATGCTCCACTCTGTAACACAGATGAACAGGTTGTTAAAAACTGAGAGGAGGGGTGAATCAGTGTAAAGCAATTTTAAAACTTTTCTTAGCTTGTCACAATTAACTACCAATTCATCATTCTATCAATATCATAATCATTTCATAAACATCTTTCACTTCATCATTCACATGTCATAAGCATTTGAATCGTCAAGAACCATAACACAAAAGAACACAACACCATATAATTTTGTAATCTTTTTTTATTAGTTTTGGTCCGGTTACAACCGTTAGGTAAAATCAGCACCTACTGATACAGAGAGCACCTACTCTTCATCCAGGACCCTGCCTAATTTTCTTAGACCCTGCTAAGAAGGGTTTGAAGTATCCTAACCTCAAAAGCAAGACAATCTTGCTTTTACAAATAAAGCTCACCGTCACATCAACATCATCTGTCTCTTCAATCTGTTATGTTGCTGGTCAATCTTTGACCAATAATGTTGGTCAATCTCATTAATCTACTGGTCAATTTGTTTATCAACGCTAGTCATCATGTCTGCTGATCATCTGCTCATCACTACTGCTCAACATCTCTTCTTGTCATCTCTGCTCATCACCTCTGCTAGTCATCAATCATCTTGTTCAATCTTTGCTGCTCGATCTCTTCACTGCTAATCGTTTTTCAGTGCTGCAGCTCAACATGATCTACTCAAGAACACTGCTTATCAAGTCATCAGTTATCAAGGTGTGATCATCATCAAGTAGTATTGCATGGTGTTGGGTATGCATCATAGTGTCTAAGATATTCTCCTCATCAATTCATCACTTATCACAACTCTCTCAATCTTCTCTGCTCAATACACTTGTCAATCTACTCATCCACATCTTACAACATTGTTGATCAATGCCACTTGTCATCAAAAATATTTGTCAAACTGAACATGTCATCAAGTATCAAGATTACCATCAAGTTCTGAAACATCATCATACTTTTAGGTCACATTGTGTCTACCATTGTACTCTTTTCTTCACAATGCATCAATGTACATACTCCACTCATCATCATACTGTAATATGCAACATCATCATAAAGTTGCATACATCATGTATACATACACCAGTGTATACTACTATACATGCACATCACTATATACATTGTTCAAACTGTTCACATATATACGTATTATCTTTATCAGTCAAACATCGATTAGGGCATCATTTACCTTACAAGAGAGACCCCATCACCATCCAACTCAGGACTGTATAGGCAAGTGCTGTGGATGACTGTGGTATACTTCAGAACTGTTTGTATTCTGCTGCTGCAAACAAAATAGGACTGTATATACCCAAAAATACTTTAAAGTTAATGCTGCTGCTTTTCTGCTCTTTGCACACCAAACCAAAATTCAAAGCACTCTTTTCTTCAAGTAACACATGCGGCGGCCACTAAGTCTGTTCTACGTGAATGATCTACCTAGAAATCAGAACCACTGCTTTGATCTGTCCCCAAGGCCCATACCATTTGACACTATGCCCACAAATGCAGTAGTAATCACCGGCTAGGATATATGTTGCCCCACAATGAAAATCGTTGTCTTTGCTAGTCAAAATTGATCCTCTAACTGAGAACTCACTGCTTCTCCAACATATATATCCTCCACTTGCAAACCGCAACCCAACAATGAGTATTTTTCCCTTTCTCAGATGTTAACGGCCTTGTCACATGACAATACACCTAGAACAGGAGTCTCGACCCAACAGTATACCCCGCGGCTAAGCCCAAAGGAAAGGTCGACCCTCAGCTAGGTATCTCGGCCTAGATGCAAGATAATGAATTATATACTAAGTACTCTGCCCAGAGTAAGAACTCATCCTCCAATGCCAGAATTATGGCCCAACAAACAAGATAATGTGTCTTTATTCAGAACCCATGGCCTCCACTGCTTCCACGAAATTTCCAATTACTCTGCTTTAGTCAATTGGTCACCGAAAAATAGCGAGCTTCTTCACCTTGCCATTCGTTGGATAGTTTAGATCAAGACAAAAAGAAAGAAAATGGTTCTGCTACTCCCACTGAAATTTCACAGGCCTCAGCACACACAATCACCTCAGTCCAACTGCTCCAACGAGTTACCTCTCCATCGAAATTCGGGATTGTTCTATGCTAGGTCTGTCATCAAATTTCGGTGGATTGTTTGTGTATTTTGGAGGACCCAAGGACAAGTCACGATTATGTACCGTCATAAAAAAATATTGGACTGTTGCTTATCCACTGTGCTCCACCGAATTTCCTCAAACAAAGTGCCTACTGCTGCAAATAAATTCAAGACTGTGCTACTGTAGAGCTGCTACAGTCAAGCCCAAATTTCCTCAGACCAAAGCTGCAAAAAGATTCAGACAATTTGACCCTTCAATGCTTCCTCATTTCCAAAATTCAGAGCCCAAAAAAAAATCCAAAAAGAAAAACTTTCAAGGTACTGCTGCTGCTGGTCACCGCGAAATTCCTCAGGCAATTTTGCCTCAGTTAGCTAAAAATCTTAGAGCAACTTCAATTCCTTCACTTTTTCAAAAATGAAAGCGTGATAGAGTATTTATACAGATTTTAAACCCCAATTTTTATGAGGCCAACCTGTTAAAAATGTATTTTTAATTTTAATATTTAAAGGTTTTTATGGGGCTGACTTCAACGTGAGTTGTATTATTTTATTTTTATCTTTATTATTTTGTTTTGTCACACAATCACTCCTTTGTCACATCATTAGGGATGTGTCCACAAGTCATCAAGGGTGAAGGTGTCCTCCATAAGCATAAGTAAGGGTATCCATTAAGCCACTAAGGCTTCCAAGGATATGCCATGTGCAAGAGAATGGTTCCTCCAAAGTTTGTGGTCTTCAAAACATTATGACCACGGTTTATATGAAAAAATTTAATCAAATGACCACAACCATCATGAGTTCCTTCAATATCCACGTTAGTCAACAAGTACAAGAGGGCTTCTTCAACAAGGTTGTCATCATCTTTAAGGTCCATATGTGTGAGTTCAAGACCCAAGCCATCACATGCAAGGGTGTGTTTCATCATGCCATCTAACCACATCATTTTCACCACTACTACAAGGATACAAGAGCCATTAAACCACTAAGTGTGTGGGTCCAAAGGCTTTCTCATCCCCTAGGGCCATCTCAAAAAGTTCCAAGACTTCATATGACCACTTCATTTTCATCCAGAGTACAAGGACCTTTAAACCATCAATTGTGGCTCTAAGGACCTCTTCAAGGTTTCTTCATCAAGTAAGAAGCTTCATAGGCTTCTTCAACCACCTGAACCTCCCAAAAGGACCTCCAAGGGTCAAGATATCTTCTGTGGGGATGCTAGGTCTTCTTCTGGGGTACCATGACATCATCATAGCATGAATGACCACAGAATGGGTCATTAATGCTTCTCCAACCCATATAGGGCTTCTCCATCGTCTACCAAGGCTTTAGGACCATCTCCAGGGTCTTCAATGTCTTCAGCAAGGTGGCGGCTTCAAGATTCATCCTTGTGGGTACAAGGACCTTGTCAACTGGATACAAGGTGCTTCAAGGCACTGCAGGTGGGACTTGGTGGCATCAATGACATCCTGTGGGGCCACTGCAAGTCCATGTTGGCATCAATGACAATTTCATAAACACAGGTTTGCATACCACTCTGTAACATAGAATAACATTGTAAACCATCAACCAGGGTCTTGTCAAAGGAAAATACTTGCAGAAACTCGACATTAACAAAACACTCTGAGACTCAAGACGATGAACAATGCGTAATGAACAACCACCGACTGACCAACAATGTTCAGGTGAAAATAAAGAGGATGGACTGGGCACGCAACCCCGCGATTACTTGCTTCATAAGCAAGAACGCGGCTTCCGAGGCTGCAGGCAAGCTCATTCATGAAACCAACTGCCATGCATTGCTATGCTCAAGGAATTAACTAGCTCAACCGCTTTTTTGGAAGAATTGAATGATTGAGTGCATTGAACAAAAAGATAGCTGAATATTTATGGGTTCCCCCATTGACATTTGGTCTCACCCTATGGCTCAGGAGTTTGACTAACTCCCCTCCCTATTCCTTGTGAATCATGCCCCCATCTCTTACGTTGCAGTGCATAGCTAACTGTGGTATTTTTATTAAATTGTGCATTTACATGATGACTTCAAAATATATTGTGCATGACCAGCACAAGGACCATCGGCATCAACCTTGATCACCGATACACAAAACAACAAATCAATGGCAGGGCCTTGGCCTTCAGCTCCTTGCCATGATTTAAATACAGTATATACATCATGTACAATTTCAATACCATGGGGTCAAAACCGGGGAAATCATGGATGATCCCACACTGAAGCAGTAACCAGAGGTACCTTTTCGGTCTACTACACTGCCAGTCCAATATGAATCTGCATATCCAGATAACAATACTCTACTACTAGAAGTATACATGAACCCATAAGTGATAGTACCTCGCACATATCTGAGTACATGTTTGGTAGCTACCAAGTGTATGAACTCACTCAGTGCATTCACTGTGTAGCAAATGTCAGGTCTCGTATGCACGAGATACATCAAGAATCCCATAAGTTGTATGTACATAGTAGATTCCACACTCTGTGAACTGATGGCTGAGTCCCGCAACTTTGTCAAGTTGGTAGTCATGGGTACGCTCATGGACTTGCAGTCCTGCATCTCAAATATATTCAAGATGTCTACTGCATACTTTCCTTGTGTCAGGAAGATCTCTCCTGGTTTTTGCCAGACCTCTAAGCCAAGGAAGTAGTGCACCAATCCAAGATCTTTCGTCTCAAATTCAAAGGTAAGCTCTCTCTTACATTGTTCCATCAATTGTCCATCACCTGTGAGAAACATGTCATCTACATATAGAACAAGTATCAAGACATGATTATAAACAACCTTAAAGTACAAGTTAGAATCAGTTGTAGTTTTGGAAAACACCAAGTTGTGGAAAAATCCATCCATCCTTGCATACCAGACTCTCAGAGCCTGTTTCAGTCCATACAAGGCTTTCTTCAGTTTGCATACATGGGTATTCTTCCCATGAGTCACAAAGCCTTTAGGTTGTTCAATATAGACTTCCTCCTGAATCTTGCCATTGAGGAAGGTTGTCTTTACATCCATTTGATGTAAATTCCATCCGAATACTGCAGCAAGTGAAATGATGGTTCTAATGGTAGTATACCTGGACGCAGGAGCAAATGTCTCATCATAATCAATGCCTTCTTTCTGAGTGAATCCATGAGCTACGAATCTGGATTTATACTTCTCCACACTTCCATCAACGGCATACTTGATTTTATAAATCCATCTGGATGTCACCACTGACTTTCCTGTTGGTCTGAGAACAAATTTCCACACATCATTCTTCATGATTGAATGGTACTCTTCAATCATGGCATCAATCCATATATGTTGACTTGATTCTTCTTCGTATGAGTAAGGTTCTGCATCGATAAGTTGGCTCATAAGACCAGAGTATTTATGTGATCTTATGCTTTCTCTGAAAGTCCCGAAAGGAGCTTTATGCTTCTCGCCTTCTTGCATCATCTCTCGGTACCAAGTAGGTCTCCTTTTGGAATGAGAAACTTCAAGTAGTTCTTCTAGTGAACTTTCAGGGTCCTCAGGTGCATTTGGAATTTGATCCTCAAATTCTTCTTCCTCCCTCTAAATTTCTGAATATGGAAACTCAAGGGGAGGTACTTCGTCTCCCGTTGAAAACTCTAGTGTTTTATGAAACACAACTTTCTCATGGAAGATCACATCTCTACTAACTTCAATTTACCTATGTACAGATACATACAGACAATAAGCCTTCGAGTAATCATTGTACCCGACAAATATACCTTTCTTACCGGAGGGCTCTAACTTGGCCCTCTTTTCCTTTGGCACATGAACATACACCAGAGTGCCAAATATCCTCATATGATCAACTGCATGTTTCTTCTTGGTGAAGACTTCTTTTGGAGTCTTCTCCCCCAACATAGCATGAGGGCTTATGTTATGAATATATACAGCGATACCTGCAGGTTTTGCCCACAAAGATAAAGGAAAATCCAAATCAGTAAGCATTTCTTTAGCAGCTTCATAGATCGTTATATTCTTCATTTCTGCAACCCCATTCTGTTGAGGGTTGTACGGTACTGTCAAGTCTTTCTTGATTCCTGCTTCTCGACAAAATCATCAAGTTCATTAGATTCATACTCACCTCTGTTATCTGATCTCAAGATACAGATGTGTCTGCCAATCTAATTTTCAATCAGTTCCTTTAACTCTTTGAACCTGTCAAAAGTTTCACTCTTGGCCTTGATGAAGTAAATCAAAAACTTCCAAGAGTGATCATAAATGAACAAGACATAATATAAACATCGACTCAAGGATGGAGAAGACTTAGGCCCACAATGTCAGAATGAATCAAATCCAAAATTCCTTTAGATCTATTATTGCTTCTAGAAAAATATTTCTTGGTGTTCTTACCTAGAGCACATCCTTTGCAAATTTCATCATGTTTTGGAGATACCTCTGGCATACCCGTGACCATCTTCTACAAGCCTGGGAGAGTTGTGTAGTGAAGGTTTCCAAACCTTCTATGCCACAGCTCACATGGATCAACTATATGATGTACCAAAGCATGAGTGGAATCTTCGGAAGCCTTGTAAAGGCCTCCCTCTCGAACCCCAATCTATAATGTTGAGCTTAAATCTTCGTCCTTTGCCCATAGAAATACTTTCTTATCCATGAAGAAGACTCTGTAGCCCTTGTCCTCTAAGCCAGCAACATATATAATATTCTTCTTCAAACCAGGAACATATAAAACATCATCAATATGAAGAACCATACATGAGTCCAGTTGAAGTGAAGTTGATCCAACTCCTTCAATCTTGTAGGTGGAGTCATCTCCAAGTTCCACATGTGTGGTGAACTTCTTCTTTCTGTAACTGATGAGAGCTTCACAGTTACATGTCATGTTCCTGGAGGCATCACTATCCACCAACCAAGAGGTAGCACTGTCTGTGATAAAACCAAAGAGAGCAGAAATCAGGTAGTACTCTCTTATAGGTTCTTCTTCTTTGCTAACCTTGGTTTTCTTCTTCTTCTTAGGTTCTTCTTCTTCTTCTGCTTCTGTGGCAGAGGCTTGAAATATTTTTTTGGATTTATTCTTGGTTTGTTTGCAATCCTTAGCAAAATGTCCAAACTTGTGGCAATTGTAGCATTCCACTTTTGACATATCAAAGAACTTACCTTGAGGTTTATTTCCCTTCTTTTGCTAAGATAAAGGCTCCTTGAGATTTTTTGTCTTTGCTACAAGTTCAAGGTTACCTTCCGTGGTTACCTTGCATGAGGTCCTTCCCTCTTCTTCAATGCAATCATGCCACAATCTTTCGAAAGTTGGTTAATTCTCTTGTCCACTAACAGATGCCATGAAGGTTTCCCAAGAGCTTGGGAGACCATCAACCACAATTTGCACAAGGTCATCATCATCAACAGCAATACCAATAGCAATGAGGTGATCTCTTACCTGTGCAATATTTGTGAAGAAAGAACCAACCCCTTCATCCTTGTTCAGCTTCAAAGTTCGTATACTTTTCTTCAAGACTCTCTTCTGACTGGGAGCCTTCTTCTCATACAAGTTGGCCAAGGTGTCAAAGCATTCTTTGGCATTCTTCAATGTTGTAATGTTGGGCATCATCGTTTCTTTGACAGAATCATAAATGATTCTTCTAGCCTTGGCATGCTTCTTCTTGTAAGCAATTCTGTCAGCATTAGATGTTGTCTCTTCAGTGACATTAAACACAATGCATCCAGGTCATTTTCTTCCAGAATAGTTGTCAACCTAGCGTTCCAGGAGTTGTAGTTAGTTAAACCTTGTAGCTTCTCTTCCGATCTGAAGATATTGACGACCATCTCTGCCACTTAGTCAAATGTTAAGTTTGCAAAACTTATCCCAAAGTCTAGGAAGACAACAACAATCTCCCTTTACTGTGTCTTCACATGTTAAGCTCTGATACATGTTGAATTTTAGCATTAGCATGAATACTTTAAAAATTTGCAGAGTAAACTAAACAAATGACAAGTGTTGTAAACAACAATAATCACATCAACACATTGAACACAAGATTTTTCATTGGGGAAACCTTTAAAGAACAAAAACCTCAAAAGCATTAGTAATTCATCTCGTAAAGGAGATGACTGAGATTTTCCAAAAATCCACAAACCCTAACTGGGTTTGGTAGAGTTTGTACCACTATTACACAGAAGATCATTTTTTGACAAAAAAATGCCAAATTGGCCTTTTTACCAAATTTTTTTGCCCTAATTTTCTCTCTCCTAGCCCAAATTAGCAGGCTACTTGGATTTCTGAGTTTCCTGCCTAGACATGAATGCCATGCCCTGTCTGTATTGTTGCCCATCCGTACTGGCATGCTTCGCACGGCCTGTCTTTTGCTGCCCACTACCCAAACTTGCTGCCCGCAGCCTGTTCTGCAGCCTAGTTTTGTTGTTGGGGAGGTCTAAGGTTGTCGGTCTAATGCCCTGCTAACCTGCAGCCCTTACGAGTCCACTAGCAGGATGCTCGAAGGGATAGTCACAGGAACAACCCTCACGAGTCTGCCTACTAGTATTCTCGAGGGTTAAGCCGCAGGCTGACCCTCACGGGTTTGCCTGTTAGGGCCGCCCGAGGGTTAGCCGCAGGCTAAACCCTTCACGGATATGCCAGTTAAGGCTGCACGCAGGTGAAGGAGAGGGATGAGCCCACACTGTGAAGAAAAGAGAGGCATCCCGTGGAGATTAGGGCTGCCTGTGAGCCCTTGCAGATGCCCGGTGAGAGATGGAGATTTCCTGTGAAGAGATATGTTGCCCATATGAAGAGAGAGTTAAGGTAAGGACCTTGGCTCACATAAAACAGATAAAACTTGCAGCTGTTGAAAAAAAAGCCCTAACTTAGGGTTTACCAAAAATAATTGTGAATGTCCTAGCTAGACTCCTCCATGCTAGAGCATCACAGTGATTGTTCTTCTTTTCAATAACCTGTGAAATTTTCAGTTGGAGCAGTTGTACCTATGAGAGCAAGTGTGTGTAATAATGAAATGGATTGATCTTCTTTTATATCATTCGAGTCACCTGTAAGTGGACCAAAATTAGAAATATCAAAATAATAATATTTTATTCTTTTCTAATTTTAACTTTTGTCTTTAGTGTTACTAAAGGTCTTTTTGCACTTTCACTTTTGCACCTTAGTGGTACTAAGGGTCTTTATGTATTTTTGACTTTTGCTTTAGCCTTCTTCAAGTGCCATGTGGTCTATACAAGTGGTCAAGGTGGCCTTTCATCACCAGTCAAAGTACATCATCATAAATAGAGAAAATTATTAATGCTTTTATCTCACACTCTGTGTGACACCAAGATCGAGTACTAAGGTTTCTTAACCAAGGGTAGTTAAGCCTTGGATAAAATTGCAAAGCCCAATGAACAAGGGTCATAGTGTCACACGTGCCTAGACCTGATCTAGGGCTTATAGTGACTCCTGGTAACAGACCAGGTGTCGCAGCCATAGGCTGCATAATTTGACACTAAGTCAAATACTTGGTAACAGACCAAGCGCCTCCATTCTCCCAAAGATTGGCTCGCAACCCTAGGCTGAGTCCCTAGCCCTGGACTAGATGAATTTCTGGTAACTGACCAAGTGCCTCCTTTCAAAAGAATGGCTACTCAAATCTAGGATGAGTCTACCAGTGCTAGACTAGTTCCATATCGTGGTCTCGGACCAGATGTCACCATTCAACAAAATGGCCACTCAACTCAAGGTTGAGTCCCCCCCAGTGTTGGACTGGGTCCATACGTGGTCTCAGACCAGATATCATCATTCAATAGAATGATCACTCAACTCTAGGTTGAGTTCACACCGTGGTCCCGAACCAAGTGTCTCCATTCTCCTAATAGAACAGCTCTCGATGCTACTCAGAAAAACCAACACTCAGCAGTTGCACTAGAGAGAGAAATAGTAGTCCATCTGGGTGAGAGGAGGCAATCTAGTATTATTCTTGGGATCTTATAAGTGTTATTCTTTGGGACTTACACTGTACTTTGTTGAATTCTATATCAAGGAAGTTTTTTGGGGTTTTTTCCCCATGAGGGCTTCCCGAGATAAATCTTTGTGTTCTTTTGTGTGGTTGTGTTTGTCTTTCTTTCAGTGATCCTTTCGTCTATAGTTATGATATTATGATATTAAATGTTATTAGATCTTGTATAACCATTGAAAACTTAACACTCTTATGATGTTCCGGTTCTCCTAGAAGAAAGTGACGAGAATATAGAAGACAATAAATACTAGGAGTTCATTGGTTCACCAGTATATGATTCTTCAAGACCTTGTAGCACCATAGTGGACCAACTCGCTTGTATATGTGTGGAAAAAGAAGTCTTCCCTGTCATCAATGAAGTTCCCACCACTTTTTGACCGATCATGTTGCCAGATCAGGACTTCCAACACCATTTTGCGGCAAGTATTAAAGAAGTTGTTCAACCCGTCCTATCCTATCTTGGTAAGTCATTAATGATCCATTTTAACAAGATCAAGACAAGTATATGGACAGGTATGATTTGTATCCCTTAGTTTCATAATTTTTATTGTTTATATTTTCGATTGAAGCATGAAGGTATGAATTATATAGCTGACAATTTCAAATTTTCAATTATTTGGAATACTAACTTGATTATGCCAAAGAAGAAATGCTCAAGGAGATACATGGATAGATTGCGGCTCACATATGAGGATTTGCAAAGACTGGCTTTACAAATAGCCTCCCAAGTTCAGTATTTGGAGACAAGTTTCATGAAAAACAATTGCTTAAAAGATATGTATGGTGAAGGTGTCCCATGCATAAGTCCAATAGAAGCATGGATCAACAAAACTTGTCAAAGCAATGCTTCTTCGTGGCACCAATTTCAAGTCTTACAGGTTCGTAAGAAAGTATAGTTTCCTATCCACACCCAGATAAAGATCTTGGTAAACACTCAACATATTATCGGTGAGGTATTATCATGGATTACTTCAAAAGACAAAGGTAAGATATCAAGTATGAATTGTTTACTCTGATGGTTACATTGGTGGTATGATTTCACCTAACCTATTTTGATTACTATGTTTAGGATAGGTAGGGTTAGCAGCATTTTTAGCTATTGTTACCTTTGCATTGCATTTGATGTCCTTTCATTATCTAGCTAGTCTTTATTGTTCTTAGTTTGTTTCCCTCATTTAGATGCTTTTAATGCCTTTGGATATTTGATGGGTGTAGGTCTACAATTACCAAAAGATTCGCAAGTTCTCAAGCACTCCCGAGAAGAGCACTCGTTTCACAGTTGGAGCCAGTGTTACGCTACATCTGTACCCAATGCACCTTCAAATGTGCCCCAGGGAGAGAGAGCCAGTTTTTTCGACCGAGAGGGGTGTTTTTAGAAATGGTGGTCATGGTTGAGCCCTTTGGTGCTTCCTTAAGATTACTATGGCTTAATGGCACTGCTAACTGCCCTTTGTTGGGGTTTTTCAATCCGAGGTTAGTGTTCAAGGCTCCTAGGGGTTGATCATTGGGTCACATGGCCCCATATCTTGTTTGTTTGCTCTAGTGGCCTTTGCTTCAGCTGCAAGACATTTGTCTCCCTTGCATCCACTTAGGACACCCTCATGACCCTTCAACTAGTTGGTGCCTTCTCTCCTTGGCCTTGTTTCCTCAGAGGAAGCTATCCTCCATGTCAAGCCTTCTTGTTGCTCTGAGGAGGGCGTTGAAGGATTTTACAGCATTCTTGAGGTTATATGAGGTATAACATCCTCCCTCATCACTACAACGTTTCATTCGAAGTGATTCGCTTATTTTAGCAAATTTTGGCACCTAGGAAGAAAATACCCCAAGTAGCCTACCTCAAGCCTACATTATGGTTATTTTTTATTATTATTTTGCTTTAATTTTAAGTTGACATTTTAAAGGCATGTCAGCCTGGATATTTTTGTAAACAATGAGTGTGGGATCATATAAACAAATCTCCTCACTTCATTTTAACATAAGACTCATGGGATAAAAACACAATGCATTTATTCTACCCCTCTTAAGGCTCTTTGGAGAGATGTGCCCCTCTTGAGGAAAGTTGTTTTCTGGGTTTATGACAAGTTCTTAAAGTATCTTGGTTTTTTTGCTCTTTCTCAAAGGTGAATCTATGATTTGTTGGTGAAACACGTGCATAAGGAGGTGTCTATGTCTTGTCTTGATGTCTCTTTATTAAAAGTTGACGAATAATGTTTGCTTCTAGATGGAATGGTAGCCATTAAGTTGCATCTTGTCTTGGCTAAGTCTCCATCCACTTTTATCACTTTAGAGTAGAAGCACGTAGCCTTTAGGAGTCTTCTAAGGTCAAAAGCCTGCCTAGGTCTTTAGGTTGATCACCTAACCTAGGATCTCCTTCTCTCTAGGTAAGCCATCCTCCCTAGATGCCCTAGGTTAGGTAGGGTCTTTCTAGGGTTAGTTTCCTCTTGTCTTCACATCCTTTTTCTCTGCCAAAACCTAGCTTAAAGTTAGTCTTTGGATTATTTTAGGTCAATTTTAGGTCTAGGTTAGTGTTAGATTTGGATCCCTTCGCCTTCTAACACCCTCGCTCCTCCTCCATAAGGCCTCATGACACGTCCCCTTCCACCCGAGAGGATGCAACCAAGACGTTGTTGCTATCATTTAAGCATGGATCTAAGCTCCATGAACATAATATAAAAATGCATTGAAATAAAAGATACATATGCATATGTATAAATTGTTAACATACATCGAAAGCAAAACACATTCCATCCAAGCATTCATCATGTTCATATTAATTCATAACAAATACAAATACAAAGATTAACACAAAAGATACTTATCTTGAAATAAGCTTGTCCCACAACCAGCTATGTCGCTACAACGTTTCACCCAACCGTAGGCTAGTGTGCTCATCAATCTCTCAGCACCACTGCCGCCCCCGAGCTGAGCATGATTCCCACAAGGAATAAAAGAACACTAGCAAGCTCACACATAGTCAAAGACACATCAAAATTCAGCCAAGCCAAAACTACATTTGGGTTTATCAGAGTGCTAAGTAGGTGGGATGGTTATTGCTAAGCTAGTGAGCTCAACCACAGAGCTATGGACACCTATACAAGATCTAGCTTGAATTTCCCAACACCTACACACCCAACACAAAGAAGCATCCCCTTCTCTGCTACACAGTCCCTCAGGCTACGCTTTCCAGTCCATTGTTATTCAGGGTGTGCAAAGAAGAAAAACCGACCCCTCTTGATCTGTCTATGAGGTTCCTTTCCACACTAGATTTATCAAGTTAATTCTTCCTCGATTTCACTCCAAACCGGCTCAAACCAAAACAAAGGATGCATGCAGCAAAATACAAGTTATGGGATTGATAAAAAACGTTCTTCAACCAAAAACAAATAGGTAAAATGGAGAAATCGACCCCTGGGTTAGCAATTCGAACTCAACAACTATTCTGGGCATTTTATGAGCCAAAACGACTGCTTTGAACCCCAAAATCGTGAATCCTTGATGGCCATTCACTCAGCAACACAAAAACGAATTTCTTGGGCATGGAAAATGAGGAGATCGGCAAGAAAACGTGAGGAAGACAACCCAAACCCTGGGCATTACAAAAACAACCTCCCATCCATGGGAAAAATGAAGTAAACAACCAAAAACGTGAATGAATACACACAGGAAGCTCTAGATGCCTAAGAGAGCTCACGTGAATGAGAGAATGGGTGAGGAAAAAATGGAAACATGAATGCAAGCTGGAATGGGCAGACGTTTTTGGGTTTTTACTTGCCCAAGGAGTCAAAACATGTTTTTAAAAATGGGTGCTCTTCCCAATTCGAAATTTGTCCATACTCTTCCCATTCCCATGCAATAACTACCTCAACCAATTTCTGGCAGAAATAAATGATTGGAGAAAAAAACAAGAAATTGGTAGTTGACAGTTTGGATAGAGTCTCCCTTTGACATTTGGTTTTTCCCCAATGGCTCAAAGGTTTGAATATCCCCCCCTATCCTTAGGAAATCATGCCCCCATCTCTTTAATGTTGCATTGACATAGCTGGTTGTGGGTATTTTAATTAAATTGCATATTTACATGATGTTCAAAATTATAATGTGCCTGGCTAGCACGAAATACCATCGGCAACGATTTTTAATCGCCGAAACATAAAACGCTAAATCAATGGTGGGGCTCTTGTCTTTAGCTCCACACCACGATTAAATACATTATTTACATCATATACATTTTTAATGCAAACGGGGTCAAAACCGGGGTGTTACACCTCGCTCTACCTCCCTAGCCCCTTAATCTATCCCCACCACCCTAACTCTCTCCTTTGCTCCCTCCAAAAACAGCCCTAAACCTGTTGTTGCAGCCCTCTCCTAAACCCTTGCAACCCTATACTCACCTCCTAACACTCCCTGTCTATCGCTCGCCCTCTCCTTTCTTCCTCCTGGCTGCCTCCTTTCTTCCTCTTGGCTTCCCATATCTCCTCCACCTCGCCTTCTTTCCTTTTCTCCTTCGCTGACCTTTCCTCCTCCCTTTTCTCTTGTGGCAGTCCTATTCATCCTCTTCCCAGCCCTTGGTCACCCACCAAACTCCTCTTGGATCTGCTAAACAGCCTTTGGGCTGTCCTCCCCCCTTCACTTTCCCAGCACCCTTCTACCCCTGGCAGCAATTTAGGGCTGCAGCCTAGTTCCCAGGTCTGGTGTAGACCTTCAGTCAACACATTCCCAAGCTTCCACTGAGTGTTGAGGCTGCCCTTACAGTGGCAGCCTTCCCATCCACCCAGTCTGCCATACCTTTCTTTACATCAGCCATCCAAACCGTGCACACAAGCTTACAAACAAGTGCTAAAGGGTTAGATATTAGTTTGGTCAACCTACAATAAAGAGTGGCAATTTGATCACTGTTTGAAGTTTAAACTCAGTGGAGGCTTTATTTCAGACTCAATACAATGACATAATACATGCTTGGTTATATATATATATATATATATATCGTTGTTTACACAAAGTCGGTAACGAACAATGGTGGAAAACTAATAAATTCTATTCCATAACTCATACATAACTACCACTGCCTTTGGGCTGTCCTTCCCCCTTCACTTTCCCAGCCC